>BQNB010112790.1:0-22080 GCA_026074375.1 Tanacetum coccineum | reverse complement strand
AAACTTCATTGTTATTTGGTGCAACATTGGTCATAGCTCCAGAATTAGCCCTTCTTTGGTTTTGTCAACGATTGTAATCACGTCGATTGTCCCCACGACCACCACGATCTCCTTCACCCTTCCTCTTTTCACCTTCAGAAACCTCATCAGTTTTGTCTTGTATTATTTGTCCCGTGAGCTGATAAGCCATACAGACAGCTTCATCAATACCAGTAGGCCTCGATGATGTCACATCACCCCGTATATTCTTTGACAATCCATGAATATACTGTTCCACCTTCACCTGATCAGGCTCTACCATTCTAGGACACAATAAGGCCAATTCATGGAATCGGTTGGTATACCCATCAATATCAGTCCCTTTTAACTTCAAGTTGTACAATTCTTGCTCCAGCCTTTGCAACACACCTCGATGACAAAATTCCTCAGTCATCCATTTTCTCACCTCAGTCCATGGAGTACCATTAGCAGCATCAATACCTATGGAAGCAATCCTTCCATTCCACCAAGTCAATGCACGACCTTAGAGAGTAGCAGTTGCAAATTTCACCTTATCCCTTTCCTTGCAATCACTGATTCGAAACACAGATTCTAGTTTCTCAAACCACTAACATAATCCCACGGCACCTTCGGTGCCTTTAAAAGGTTGTGGGTCACACTTCATGAATGTTACGTAAGTACACCCAGTAATTTCAGGCGCTGCTGGTCTGGCACCACCGGCTCCAGCACCACCGGCTCCAGCACCACCGGCTCCAGCACCACCGGCTCTACCACCACCGGCTCTAGCACCACCGACTTCATCACCACCGGCTCTGCGGTTCATATTTGCCATAAATTCAGCCATAGATGTGGAAACTTATTCCCTAATAACCTCGCGCATACATGCCTTAGACATTGCTTTTGGCGTCATGATCCTGTTACAACACAAATCAAATCATAATGAGTATTCATTCAATGATTGTATTAAGCAAAAGGAACAATTTAGAAGAAACAAGAAAAGAAAGGTAACAACAACACAACATAGAATTAGAACCAAAAGATAGTCATTTCATTAATCACCAATAAGTTACAAGTTGCATTGTCATACATTACATGTCACCATCTAATGCTATACAACTCCAAAAGACTAGTCCTACTAACTGACATCGCAGTTTAGTTAGTGATTTACAAAAGATACTACAAATGATAAACTAATCTACTAAAAGTCACTAGGTGGTCCACGTGGCTCAGAAGGTCCCTCGGTCCCATCAGAAGTAGAGTTCTTCGATTTCTTTCTCGGACGCTCGGTGTCTTCATCATCAGATGGCGGCTTTGGAACAGCCCCAATACGAACCATATCCAAGTAGAACATCTTATTCCACACTCGGGACTCATGCAACCTCCTCTCAGCAATATCACGCTCCATACGAGCCCACGCCAACTTAGTCTCAGTCTCAGTCAACCTTTTCTTCAAAGTAGTATTCTCCCCACTCTCCAACACCTTCAACCTCTCTAAAACATTACCCAAAGTACGCTCAACATCTCCCAAATCATGATCAAGTAATTCTCTCTCTTTTTCCCCGATCTTATTCTTTGACTTTAGAAGAGCAATCTCAGTTTGGCATGTACCCAACTCAGCCTCCGTAAGTCTAGCTCGTGCACGGGACGTCTCCAAATCACGTCTCAAAGCCCAAGGTGCCAATCCACCAACATATGATAAGTCACGAGCAGAAGATGACTCTCCTACCTCATATAAGCCCCTCGGAAAGTCACGAATAGCATAAGGCTTTTGGGTAGAAGTCCCAACAGTAGCCTCAGGTGCAACATCAACCTCCTCGTCCTCTGACTCAGAATCAGATGATACAGAATCAGATGACTCCGCATTAGGTGGCTCAGAATCAGAAGACTCATCTCTAGGTGGCGGGGTTTGGTCACCCTCCACCTCATAAGGAAAGATCAACTCCGCATTCGTCATCAAGCCACTCTCAACATCCTCATACCTCGATATCCTCATTATAACAGTCTCATTCATATCATCACCAACCCCCCGGGGGCTGCCTCTAACCAACCATTCATATTACCGGGTTGTGGGTTAGGGTGTTGGGCAAACTGATCCTCATGCCCATTATTTGGTTCCAGTTCTTCTTCGGGTTCTTCTTCAGGTTCTTCTTCGTCATCCTCATTATAATCTACTAACTCCTCATCATCGGGAATGTCTACATTTCCGTGAGATCATGGGCATCCTCAACGTGGTTCGGCTCGGGAATAACTGGGTCCACTTCGGAATAGCTTCGTTCGGCTCGTTAGGAGAGTTTAGGGTTCTCCATGACAATCTGCATCGGTATAAATACACGAATTATTCATAAAATAATTACATAATTACATTTATATTTAAATATATACAAATTTCATATTATAACATAAATATTATTTTTCCATAAAGTATATATATATATATATATATATATATATGAGTATAAATATATAATATATATATATATATATATATATATATATATATATCGATAAATAAATCCTTCTCATTCTTGTCCATCGGTAATTTGGAGATTTCGCTTGTACAGTTATAGTTAAAGATTTCAAAAATCCTTTCGTTCATTTTTTTTTGAAAATCTTTTGTTCTCTATAACATAAGCTCTTGATACCAATCTGTAACACCCCCATTTTCATATATCTCAGCGGAAGGGTCATTTAGGTGCACGTCATAATATAACAACTCAAGCATAGAAACAACTCGAGAGAGACGTTTTTTTAATTCAATTCAATTCGAAGTAAAATTTACAATCCATAGTCCCCAAATAGTTTCATAATTCAACAAACATTTTTACAAATCATCTTTGAATGACTTTTATTTAATGGGCCATCAAAACATTTAGGTTTCCATAAGCGACAACCAAATTCTCCATCGCCGAATTACCTTCAAGGACCTGAGATAAAACATGCTAAAAGTCAACAATAATGTTGAGTGAATCCATAGAGTTTATATATAAACAATAAAATTTTCCGAACCAACCAATCAGTATCATTCTAGGGGGGGGGTATTCATTAGAATATAACGATGTGGCCAAACCAAAGTTATATCGGGATTATTTAATAAGTCTCATGACATTGAACGATACCATCTAATTATGTTGGGGTCCCAACAAGGTATGCCCACTATAACCCTCACTTGAGTGATATTATTCCTCTTTACAACGCATCGTTGTGTCATATTCCCGACACTTGACAGATACCAGTCGTCACGATTGGAGGTGCACCTCCAAATAGTACTACCCATTTCTCAGCGTTGTTTATTTCCCGGCAATTAACAATTCATGATTTCCGCGGGTCTTTTATCTAGCGAGTTAAGCTAACTTATAATAATAATCCAGGCAACTAGCATACAATCTCCCTTGTGTTTTATTTTAAAAACAAGCATGTTATCTCCCTCGCGGGTTTATAAAACAATTAAAGTGTAAAAATGTGAGGCTATGAACTCACTTAGTGATGTCAGACGAGAATATGATAATAAACACCTTCGAAAGTAGGCGCGTCAATCAACCAAGACCTATACAAATTGTAACGGGTCTTAGGTTTCTATTCGATAAAAATAAATGATAATTCATAAATTAAATAATATATGTGTATAACATGTAGTTTAATATTATATCATGCTCTTTAAATATAATTATTTCACACTTAAAGTTTTCTAGGTTTTTAACTTGTTTTTATTAGCCATTTTACTAGTATTGTCCAAATTAGTCAAAAAAAGCCCAATAGGCCAACAAGTAAGTCCATTAAGTGTTTAGGTTGATATTATTAACCTAAGACCAGGTCTTAGCACATTAATTAAGCCCAAGTGGGTTGGGCTTAAAGCCAAGTCCAATATGTCTATTTTAATACATTGGGCCTAGTGGCCCAATTAGGCCTTATGGCCCATTTAAGCTTGTAAATGAGTCTTATTATAAATTTTCGGGTTCTCGAGGTCGGGACATGTTTATTATCAGTAAGTTAACTTTTAAAAACTCCCAAGAAGTGGGTCCTACCACCTCGGGTTTTAGTTACAAAAATCGCTTTACATAGTATAGTGTTCGGGTAGTAGTAAATTTTGTATACTTTTATGTTTACGAAAATAGTCGTAATTTATAAACCGTAAATGGTATAATTTATATATTTATATGCTTGGCTTCATATTTAAGTCCACTTTACAGATTTAAACTCATTTTAGTACATCTTTTAGTCATACATATACATAGGGTTACTTTTATACATAAAGGTCAAGTTACATATTCAGACTGAAATCTTACTTTTACCATTTTTGATGCCATTTACAAACCATAATGAATTGGTTGATCATCCAATTGATCCAGAACCTACATGATTTTATATAGGTCTCATAGTTTTAACTTTTTAACCAACTCAGTACATAAGTATGACTTTTTGTGCCATCTGTATAGCAAGGTCAGATTCTACTAATTTTAGTATTTTGACCATAACTTACTCAATTTTTACATTCCAATGGGGATCCAATTTTCTAGATGATCACAAGACATTTGTCTACAACCTAACGTATTCAAATCAACTCTCTAAGTTACTCAAAATTCTAGAACTTACTGTTAACATCAGCCAATAATTTTTAGTGATTTCTAGCTAGTTTTAATATTTGATTAAGCCATTTTTAATCTAGATCTATGCATGCATGAACCTTTTCACCTCTTGATCATCATATATCATACATTTACATATACAATAAGGAAATCATAAATACAATAATAATGAAAACAAGTAGAGTTTTACCCCAAATAAATGATGAGAATGATCAATTGATAAAAAAACAATATAACCCTTCTACTCCAACTTTGATCTTCACCCAAATTATTTTAGATCACCATTTTCATTACCTAAAAACTTGTTTAACTTCAGCCCCAAAATGTATGTAAACCTTCTTGAATACTTCTTTAATTCACTTCAAAAATATAAGAAACACACTAGGTAGTCATATTCACTAGTGTGCTCATGGTTTGATCTTCAAAAATTTTATAAGATAGGTGTTTGTGATTATTTTTGGGATGGAAAGGAGGAGAGAAACAAGAGAGGAGATGAAGTTTTTATGGATAAAATGAGATGGAGTGTGGTGATAGCTCTTTTATAAAACCTATGCATGCATTACATGCATTTTGGAAGAGAAGTTTTGACACATGGTTAAACCATGTGGTTTTTCTTGTGCCGCCCCACATGGGTGTGTTTTTAGTAGGATGAGTTTAAAAACTTGTCCCACATTTTGTAAATACGGGTATCGTCAAAGTCCGATATTTAAAATGGTATGATTTGAAGCCGTTTTTCGTAAAACGTAAAAATAGTACGAGATACGAAAAATAAAAACGAATGCAACAAAATTATATCTACGGCATTTTGAAAATATGAACATCGATGCTTAACGTAGAATTCGCGGGTTCTTCATAAACGTTACTTAAATTACAAGTGTAAGCCCTAATTTCTTCTCGGTTAGTCGCGAGTTCATATCTCAACATAAAAATGAAAATTATAGTTAATACTCGAGAATAAAATAACGACCTGAATTTGACAGATTATCACAGAATTAACTTATAAAACTTTAACAAGAGTTTATTTAGGATCATATGAACATTATAAGAGTGTAGGAGCAAAAGAGGAACATCCAAAACCTGGGTTTGAGCTTTTAGCTTGGAAACAGGTCGAAATCGAGACTTTTAGCTTCGTACGCCTAGAATAATGACTTTGGGGCTTCGTTTCTTCAAGGCTTCGCTTGTTTCTCGATCTTAGATCTTCTTAGCACTTATTGGAGCAAAGAATTGCTGCCTTTTATGGGTTATAGAGGAGGAAATGGGGATGAGTAGAAATGAGAGATTTAGGGTTCTATTTATAGTCAAACAAGATGAGGAGGTTAAGGAAGGCTTGTAATCTGATGTGAGACACTTGGATAAGCTACTAGCTTAAGTGTTGAAGCTATAGAGTGAGTTGTATGAGCAAGGATTGTAGATTAAGGAGGTGGATACCTCCTATGCTTGCCGCGGTTGAATTGGACCAAAAAGGATGTCATGTGACTTGATTTGTAGCTAAGGAATGTAAGATATTTGTTGTAGCAGCTGAGTAAGCTACTTAGGAGCACATGTGGGTGAGTTATTTTGCAAAAAGAGCCTTTAAAATGGGTCAATTTGCAAAAGAATGGGTCGTGGGTTCGTATGAGCTCATAAGGGCTCGAACTCTTGTTCTTGGCTTATATTTTACATACATTGATCAAAGAATGATAGATACATGTCCTCATGGTTTGTGTCAAGGTTTATCAATGGGAATTCGCAAGTGGTTTGAGTTAAAATGGATCAAAAATGAATGAAACAAGTCGTGGGTTCACTTAGGGCACATTAGGGTTTCTTTAGGGTTTTCTATCTTATAACTTGCATGTTCTTGATAAAGGATGATAGATAATTGTTTACAAGGCTCATATTATGAGTTTAGATCATAATTGGGTTAATGGTTTACGATTAAAATGGGTAAAAATGAGTAAATGGGTCAAAAGTTCCATTTAAGGCACAATTAGGGTTTCTTGGATTCGTTTTGCATATAGTTGAAGTAAAATGATGAAATGATGATGGAATATGATTGAAAATGTTATAAATTAAGTTATCACAACTTATTTGAGTGTTGGTTTGGGTTTACAATAGATAAAAACGAAGAAACGGGTCATGGTTTAGAAACTAGCTCGGTTTTAGGGTTTAGGGTTTTGAATTAGGGTTTTGAGTGTAAAAAGTTGTATGAAGGCTTATGAATAGAATAATTAGGGTTTACACATTGTATATTGAGTGTAGTAACTTGCACAAAAGTGATGGTGAAGAAATTAGAATGAAAATGGAGGTAAAACGGCTATTTTGGAGATCATGCTTAATGACTTATATATTGAGCTTTTAAGGACTTGTACCTTGACTTGAAGAGATTTTATATTTCAAATGAGATGTTATATTATTTGTAAATATGCTTTAGTAGCTTGTGCATTCACTTTAGATGTTAATCTTTCATGAGATTAAGGTTTAGAGGTATACGATAACGGTTTAAAGCCCGTTTTGATATAATGTTGCAAATGGTACCTTATCTGAGTAATGTACTTTGTAATAATGATATTAAGATATCGACTTGATATGTTATGATGTTTGCTTGACATATAAATAGATATAGATGGCATAGGTAGGTTGCGTGAGCTCGTCTACTTTAGTTATGCAAGTTACATTGCATATTGAGATATTGGCAATGCAAGTAATGTAATATAGCGAAAAAATTTATCGTATAATTGTGATCATAGTAACATAGGTTGATTTTGCATTTGATGAAAATTCTGGGTTGTTATAGTCTCCACCCCTTACAGAAATCTCGTCTCGAGATTTAGTCGAAATGCCGGAGAGATGTCAAGGAATGATTATGAATTTTGTAAGAGAGTTGGAAATGAACAGATGATGAAGGTAATAATGATAATGATTAAGGAATTATTTGTACAAACGGATTGAAAGAAACTTGTTTGTACATATGTTATATACTTAAGCCTACTTGTTTATAAATTGTCACTTACAAAGAGAAGCGTCCAATTCCTTGTAACTGAGAATTTATAAATCCATAGTTCGGAGATTTATAATTTCTTTAATCAAATGAAGAAGCGTCCTAATTCATTTCAATAAGATGATCATAAATCGTCTTATAAAAACATGATATCGAAATGGTAATGTGTAGGAGATGATATGATTTTTCAAAATCATAAAAGGTAATGAGAAGAATAATGAGATATTAGTTGCAATGATGCCCATTTTCGTCGTATTTCAATAAGTGTTTCAAATGTATGAGGGGAGTATTCAGAGTTGAACAAAATGGAATTGACAAATGACGTCGAGTTTTGATATCACCAGATAACAAGATGAAATAAAATAATCCCTTTATTATTTCATGGATAAATTTACATATCTTACATCACCGAAACTCTAAGAGTGTCGATACTTATGCTACGTGTCTTGGGGTAGGATTCTAGATAAAATAATGAATGACAAGGATTGTAGCTTGGTGTTTGGGGTTTATGAAGTGGGTTTCAGAAGATCCTTCATATGTAACTGGTGGCGAACCTGAGTATCCTCAAGAGTTGTTTTCAGCGGTTGATCTTTTGTTTTTGCAGTTTCTGGTCGGATGACCCACTTTGTTGCAAGTCCGACACTTGACAGTGCAAACTCCTGTGTGATGCAGGGTGCATCTTGTACACAAAGGAAGGTTTCCATGGTATCTTTTGGTAGGATAAGTCCTAACAGTTTCTTGTCTTCTATTCTGCTGGTGGTGGTAATCATTGTTACGGTTGTGATCGTTATGATAGTTGTCGTTGTTGCGATTGTTGGAGTGGTTATTGTTGTTGTGATATTTGGGGTAGTTGTTGTTTTCGATGGTGTTTCTTTTATCTTTAAACTTTCGTTTATGATTATTGGTTTCTTGCACAGAATCATGCTTTATTATTTGATCCATTAGTCTGTGAGCTATGTTGGTGGCTTCCTCCAGAGTCTGAGGTTTTGAAGCAGTAACGTTTCCTTCAATGCTTTGGGGTAATCCTCCGATGAAAGCTTCCATAAGTTTCTCAGAATTTGGTACCATGCTTGGACATAAGACTGCTAATTCCTAAAATATTCTAACGTAAGTCTTGAGATCATTTCCTTTTACAACCAAGTTGTAAAATTCATCTTCCATTTTCTTGACTTCAGTTCGAGGGCAATACTTATTGGTCAAGAGCCTTTTTAATTCGGTCCAGGTGATCATATTGGCTTGTTCTATTCTGATAGGTTGGGCGTATGCATTCCACCAAGACAAGGCATCATTGGTTAGAGTACCAGTAGCAAATGTTACTCTGTCTTCCTCGGCACACTTGCTACGAGAAAATACCGATTCAGTACGTTCAAACCAACGGATAAGGTCAACAGCTCCTTTCGTGCCATTGAAGTAGAAAGGTTGACAGTTTATGAATTCTTTGTAGTTTCCTCTTTTTGCTACAAGAATTTCTCTAGGACCAGTGTTCCTATTGGGATTCTCGGCATTTGCCATGGTAGCAGCTTGTGCTTCCAGAGCGGCGGTAATACCATTAGTAATGAGTTGCTGGATGGCAGCTAAAGTTATGGTTGGTGTTTCAGATGTTGACATCCTTTTGGGAGGAATTCTATCAACATAAGACAACATGTAGTAAGACTGATATCACAAGTTTTAAAAGAAAATGTGATGTTTTTAGAGGTTATGGTATGATTCATAATGATGAAGACGGAGATAGTGATGCAAATGATAGAGGTGATGATGAAAGAGAGATAAGCTGGAAATAAGGTACGAAACGGGATTTCTTTGTATAAACAACTTGCCTTTTTATTATACATAGTCAAGATTTGACAAGCATTTTTATTTATACCACACATCTCGTGGCTAGGATAAAGCTATAAATAGTCTAAGAGTTTGTTGAAATCTAAGATCTTTTGATCTGTTTGGTGAAGATTGGATTCTCCTAAATGATTTGTTCAAGATGGAAAATTTCTATTGTGAGCAAAGGCAAGAATATCTTTTGCCATAACTGCTTCTTTGAAGTTTGACAATCTGAGTACGGGATTCTTTTAAGTTCGGTCTATAGTTCATTAACCATTTTCGTATGATCATTCTATCATTAATACGTCCTTCTTCCATTTTCTCAATGCGGTGAAAAGAGAGTTCATCTAAGTAATTCAAAATATCTTCGATTTGTTCCTCATGATGTTTCAGATGCATCTTAATTGAACTTTTTCCTATTTCAAATATTTGAGGTAGGGTAGGAGTATAAACTGAGAAAGATGGTGATACCAAATTACAAGTTTAATTCCGAGATGAATTAGATAACGTAGTTGAGGAAGAATGGATTTGATTCTTAGGTGGTAATAGTTCTTCAGGAACAAAGAAATATCGGGGATCAAATAGTAGTGATGGTGGTAATACCGGAGATGGAGTCAAAATAGTTGGTGGAGTAATAGAATCTTGTGGTGAAATAGGTGATTCTTTAGCATAAAATGCTTGTACGTCCTTCAAATATGGATTATTATAGAAAAGTGAGAATGTTGGTGGGATCATACCGTCCCTAGAATCTTTCGAAGAGTTAAAAGAACTACTTTCTGATGAAGTTGGGAAATAATCCAATGAGACCGAAGTATAGTTAAGAATATTCATAGAGGAAAAAGAATCCTCAATATCAGAAGTAGAGTGGTTGGGAGAAGACATCGTTTTGTTAAAAACCCAGTTGTAAATAACATAAGTTATTTATGGTATAATATAGTATAATAATTATGTATCTTTACACACTGATCCAGAATGTAGTGGCACGGAGGACTTTGATGGCTAGAAAAAGAAATGTGGTTATAGTTAAGGTTTTTACCTTGTTCTCTATAACCATGGCGCTGATACCAATCTGTAACACCCCCATTTTTACATATAGCAGCAGAAGCTAATCTGGGGTATTACTTCATGGATACAACAATCATAATCATAGAAAATGACTCAAAAGAGACGTTGTTCAAAAGATACGTTATCATTCATTTAAAATCAGAGTTTTACAAAGGCAGGTCCCAAAATCTAGTTACATACAATGTGAATGATAACAAGTTTTAGCCATCTTCATGTCCATGCCACTCCGTGTCATAAGTTGCTCAATTACCTGAGATAAACATGCTAAAAAGTCAACACAATGGTTGAGTGAAATTCATAGGTTTGAAATGTAATAGTTGAATACAAGTTATCATAATGGAAATATTGGTATTGCAGGGATAATTATCATGGAGAACATTATTATCATGGAGAACAGTATTATCATGGAGAACAGTTTTTCACCATAAAAACTCATGAATCTCATAAGAGATATTAAAGAGATATTGGGAGATACTTACCCAAAGAGATATTAAAGAGATATTGGGAGATACTACCCAAAGAGATATTAAAGAGATATTAGGAGATACTACCCAAAGAGATATTTTTTTAAAAACAAAATAAAAAAAAAAAAAAAAAAAAAAACAAAAAAAAAAAAAAAAAAAAGAGATATTGGGAGATACTACCCAAAGAGATATTAAAGAGATATTGGGAGATATTACCCAAAGAGGTATTTGAAGAGATATTAGGAGATACTACCCAAAGAGATATTAAAGAGATATTGGGAGATACTACCCAAAGAGATATTAAAGAGATATTGGGAGATACTACCCAAAGAGATATTTAAGAGATATTGGGAGATATTACCCAAATAGATATTTTCATGTACTTAGGCAATAATATATCAGGATAGCATACAGTTGGAAAAACGCATGCATTCATGGTTTATGATCAGGTATTCACAGGTTTTTAAAGGTTTCCAAATGAATTGAAATGTGGGATATGAATTCATTAAGTCTTGAAAAGTAATCACGTTGTTTTATAAGATATATGAGTATGTAAAAGGAGGTTTGTAACAAGCATGTATCCCCCTCGCGGAGTTTGTAAAACATGTAAAAATAAGTAAAGGCTGAGGTTTATGACTTCACAATATTATTTTAATGTACTTGGTATATTAGAAACTTTTTGAGGCATGTATCCTCTCGAGGTTTTTTAAAGCATGTAAATGAGTAAAAGCGAGGCTATTGAATTTCACCTGATAGGTATTTGTAATAAATATTTCAGTTGAAGTGACGACCTTATCACATTCTTAACAGGGAGGTTGTTATTGCAAATGATAGTAAAACAGCCAAGGTACACAACTGAGTAAATATGTCAAGTCTTAGGAAGATTGTACTTTAGAACTTTGGTTCTTAAGAGTTATGAGTTTGATGAGAGTTTGGAATTATTGTATCACCGTTCGGGCCATCATAATTCAGAAGTCATTCAGTAAACGTTTGAGGAGCTAGGGCACTTTAAATCGTAAACCCAACAACTCAGTCAGAATGTAATACCAAGATGAAACTCCTTAATATGAAGCTCCCTAGTATTGTGGTACAATAGAGATCCGGGGCATGATTTCTAAAGGTACATTGATGATGAATGATATTATGGTTATAACATAAGCGGTTTTAAGCGTTTTAATCAATATCTGGAAATGTTAAGCACGTCAAGCGTTAATTAAAGTTATGTCTTGTAATGTTTTGAATGTGTTTTTATACTTTTCAAAATGTTACTTTTTGGACCTTTGAGGTTGAAAATGGCTGTTATACCCTTAGGTTTGCACTTTTTATGACTTGGTCCCTCAAGTTTAAAAGTCATATTCCAAGTAAACCTTGTACTTTCTGGGAAGTGACATAATAGACCCTATAGTTAATACACTTGATAAAATGACATATTCAGCCCCTTTAGTTATAAGTTTCAGAAAGTTACGATATATACCCCTTGCATGGATAATATTTACAAAACAAGTCTGAAATGCCATGCAAGCTTATTTTAAGTTTCTAAATGACATTTTCAGGTTATAGCTTATTAATATAAGCTAAAATATGAAGATTTAACATGACGAAAGTTTAAAATAACGATTCGTTAAGCTAGGAAGCAAAACGGGTCAAATTAGGGTTTCAAAACGTAAACGCGCGGTTTTTAAGATCAAATTCCTTCAATAATCAATAAAGTGGATATATTAACATTAATTAAGCATGTTAGGATGGATTATAACAACATTTAACCATTATAACATTTAGTTTTAAGAAAAACGTAAAATTAGGGTTTCAGGTGTACGGTTTTGGATCAAAATGGAAAATGAGCATGAATTAACTTATGAAACTTTAACAAGAGTTTATTTAGGATCATATGAACATTATAAGAGTGTAGGAGCAAAAGTGGAACATCCAGAACCTGGGTTTGAGCTTTTAGCTTGGAAACGGGTCAAAATCGGGACTTTTAGCTTCGTACGCCTAGAACAATGACTCCGGGGCTTCGTTTCTTCAAGGCTTCTCTTGTTTCTCGATCTTAGATATTCTTAGCACTTATTGGTGCAAAGGATTTAGAGGAGTAAGTGGGGGATGAGTAGAAATGAGAGATTTAGGGTTCTATTTATAGTCAAACTAGATGAGGAGGTTAAAGAAGGCTTGTAATCTGATGTGAGACACTTGGATAAGCTACTAGCTGAAGTGTTGAAGCTGTAGAGTGAGTTGTATGAGCTAGTATTGTAGATTAAGGAGGTGGATACCTCCTATGCTTGCCGAGGCTGAATTAGACCAAAAAGGAGGTCATGTAACTTGATTTGTAGCTAAGGAATGTAAGATATTTGTTGTAGCAGCTGAGTAATCTACTTAGGAGCACATGTGGGTGAGTTATTTTGCAAAAAGAGCCTTTAAAATGGGTCAATTTGCAAAAGAATGGGTCGCGGGTTCGTATGAGCTCATAAGGGCTCGAACTCTTGTTCTTGGCTTATATTTTACATACATTGATCAAAGAATGATAGATACATGTCCTCATGGTTTGTTTCAAGGTTTATCAATGGGAATTCGCAAGTGGTTTGAGTTAAAATGGATCGAAAATGAATGAAACAAGTCGCGGGTTCACATAGGGTACATTAGGGTTTCTTTAGGGTTTTCTAGCTTATAATTCGCATGTTCTTGATCAAGGATGATAGATAATTGTTTACAAGGCTCATATTATGAGTTTAGATCATAATTGGGTTAGTGGTTTACGATTAAAATGGGTAAAAATGAGTAAATGGGTCAAAGGTTCCATTTAAGGCACAATTAGGGTTTCTTGGATTCGTTTTGCATATAGTTGAACTAAAATGATGAAATGATGATGGAATATGATTGAAAATGTTATAAATTAAGTTATCACAGCTTATTTGAGTGTTGGTTTGGGTTTACAATAGATAAAAACAAAGATACGGGTCATGGTTTAGAAACTAGCTCGGTTTTAGGGTTTAGGGTTTTGAATTAGGGTTTTGAGTGTAAAAAGTTGTATGAAGGCTTATGAATAGAATAATTAGGGTTTACACATTGTATATTGAGTGTAGTAACTTGCACAAAAGTGATGGTGAAGAAATTAGAATGAAAACGGAGGTAAACGGCTATTTTGGAGATCATGCTTAATGACTTGTATATTGAGCTTTTAAGGACTTGTACCTTGACTTGAAGAGATTTTATATTTCAAATGAGATGTTATATTATTTGTACATATGCTTTAGTAGCTTGTGCATTCACTTTAGATGTTAATCTTTCATGAGATTAAGGTTTAGAGGTATACGATAACAGTTTAAAGCCCTTTTTGATATAATGTTGCAAATGGTACGCAAATGTGTACCCTTATCTAAGTAATGTCCTTTGAAATAATGATATTATAATAACGACTTGATATCTTATTATGTTTGTTGACATAAAAATAGATAATAGATGCATAGGTAGGTTGCGTGTATGCACAGTCATACTATAGTTATGCAAGTTATCATGCATATTGAGATATTTGGAAAGCAAGTTAAGTAAATATATTCGGAAAAAATTTATCGTATAATTGTTTACATAAGTAACATGATTATTTTGCATTTGATGAAAATTCTGGGTTGTTATAGTCTCCACCCGTTACAAAAATCTCGTCTCGAGATTTAGTCAAAATGCCGAAGAGATGTCAAGGAATGATTATGAATTTTGTAAGAGAGTTGCTAATCATGTGGGATACAGATTTGAAATTGAACAGATGATGAAGGTAATAATGCTAATGATTAAGGAATTATTTGTACAAACGGATTGAAAGAAACTTATTTGTACATATGTTATATACTTAAGCCTACTTATTTATAATTTGTCACTTACAAAGAGAACCCAATACGATTGTAACTGCAATTTATAAATCATAGTTCGAGATTTATAATTTCTTTAATCATTATGAAGAAGCGTCCTAATCATGTCACTAAGAAGAACATAAATCGTCATTATAAAAACAGATATCGAAATGGTAATGTTAGGGATGATATGATTATCAAAATCATAAAAGGTAAAGAGAAGAATAATGAGATATTAGTTGCAATGATGCCCATTTTCGTCGTACTTCAATAAGTGTTTCAAATGTATGAGGGGAGTATTTAGAGTTGAACAAATCGATTGACAAATGAACGTCGATTTTGATATCACCAGATAACAATATGAAATAAAAAATCCTTTATTATTTCATGGATAAATATTCATATCTTAATCACCGAAACTCGAAACTCCAAGAGTGTCGATACTTATTCTACGGTCCTTGGGGTAGGATCTAGATAAAAAAATAATGACAAGGATTGTAAGCTTGGTGTTTAGGTGGTTTAAGAAGTAGGGTTAGCAGAAGATCCTTCATATGTAACTGGGTGGGCGAACCTGAGTATCCTCAAAGTTGTTTTTCAGCGCTTGATCTTTTGTTTTATGCAGTTTCTGTTGCGGATGACCCCACTTTTTGCAAGTCCGACACTTGAAACAGTGCAAACTCCTGTGTGAAGCAAGGTGCAATATTGTACACGAAAGGAAGGTTGCCATGGTATCTTTTGTAGGATAAGTCCAAATAATTCTTGTCATCATAATCAGCTGGTGGTGGTAATCAATTGTTACGTTGTGATCCGTTATGATAGTTGTCGTTGTTGTTTGCGATTGTTGGAAGTGGTTAATTGTATGTTGTGATATTTAGGGTAGTTTTTGTTTCGATGGTGTTTTCTTTTCTAAAACTTTCCGTTTAGTGAATTAATGGTTTCTTGTCACAGAATCATGCTTTATTATTTGATCCATTAGTCTGTGAGCTAATGTATGTGGCTTCCTCCAATCTGAGGTTTGAAGCAGTAACGTTTTCCTTCAATGCTTTGGGTAATCCACCGATGAAGGCTTCCATAGTATTCATCAGAATTGGTACGATGCTTGACATAAGACTGCTAATTCCCTAAAATCTTCTAACGAATTCTGAGGGATCATGTATCCCTTTTTACAACCAAGTTGTAAAATTCATCTTCCATTTTCTTGACTTCAGTTCGAGGGCAATACTTATTGGTCAAGAGCCTTTTTAATTCAGTCTAGGTGATCATATTGGCTTGTTCTATTCAATAGTTTAGAGGCGTATATGTGTTCCAACCAAGACAAGAGCATCATTGGTTAAGTACACCAGTAGCAAATGTTACTCTTGTCTTCTTCGGACACAGAAAAAAAAACTTGCTACTAGAATACCGATTCAGTATGATCAAACCAACTATAAGGTCAACAGCTCCTTCGTGCCATTGAAGAGAAAGGATGACAGTTTATTAATTCTTTTAGTTTCCTCCCGTCTTTTTTGCACAAGAATTTCTCTAGACCAGTGTTCCTATTGGGATTGGTCGGCATTTGCCATGGTAGCAGCTTGTGCTTCCAGAGCGGCGGTAATACCATCAGTAATGAGTTGCTGGATGGCAGCTAAAGTTAGGTTGTGTTACGATGTTGACTGTCCTTTTGTTAGTAATTCTATCACAATAAGACATCGACTATAAGAAATGATATCACAAGTTTTAAAAGAAAATGTGATGTTTTTAGAGGTTATGGTATGATTCATAATGATGAAGACGGAGATAGTGATGCAAATGATAGAGGTGATGATGAAAGAGAGATAAGCTGGAAATAAGGTACTGAAACAAGGAATTCCTTGAATAAACAACATGCCTTTTTATTGTACATAGTACAAATTTGACAAGCGTTTTTATTTATACCACACATCTCATGGCTAGGATAAAGCTATAAATAGTCTAAGAGTTTGTTGACATCCTAAAGATCTTCCTGATCTGTTTGGTGACAAGCTTGGATCTCCTCAATGATTTGTTCATTTTGGAAAGTCTAATAAGTGAGCATAGGCAATCTAACCTTTTGTCCATAACTGCTTCTTTTGAAGTTTGATAATCTGAGTACGGATTCATTAAGATCGTCTTTAGTTCATTACCATTTCTTTCGAATATCATATCTATCATTATACGTCCCACCCCTTCATCCATTTTCATCAATGCGTTGAAAAGAGAGTTTCATCTAATTAATTCAAAAATATCTCCAATTTGTTCTTCATGATGTTTCAGATGCATCTTAATTGAACTTTTTCCTATTTCAAATATTTGAGGATAGAGTAGAGAGTATAAACTGAGAAAATGGAATACCAAATTAACAAGTTAATTCCGAAGAATTAGATAAACGTAGTTTGAGGAAGAATGGATATGATTCTTAGTGTAATAGTTCTTCAGGACTAAAGAAATATCGGGGATCAAAAATTAGTGGATGGTGTAATACGGAGAGGAGGTACAAAATAATTGGTGAGTAATAGAATCTTGTGGTGAAAAAAGGGTGATGTCCATTAGCATAAAATGCTTGTACGTCCCTTCAAAAATGTATGAATTATAGAAAAGTGAGAATGTTGGTGGGATCATACCGTCCCTAGAATCTTTCGAAGAGTTAAAAGAACTGCTTTCTGATGAAGTTGGGAAATAATCCGATGAGACCGAAGTATAGTTAAGAATATTCATAGAGGAAAAAGAATCCTCAATATCAAAGTAGGTGGATTGGGAGAAGACATATCGTTTTGTTTAAAAACCCAGTTGTAAATAACATAAGTTATTTATGATATAATATAGTATAATAATTATGTATCTTTACATACTGATCCGGAATGTAGTGGCACGGAGGACTTTGATGGCCTAGAAAAAGAAAAATGTGGTTATGAGTTTAAGGTTTTACTTTTCTCTATAACCATGGTCTCTGATACCAATCTGTACACACCGCCTTTTTACTATAGCACAGAAGCTAATATGGGGTATTACTTCATGGATACAACAATCATAATCATAGAAAATGACTCAAAAGAGACGTTTGTTCAAAAGATACGTTATCATTCATTTAAAATTAGAGTTTTACAAAGGCAGGTCCCAAAATCTAGTTACATACAATGTGAATGATAACAAGTTTTAGCCATCTTCATGTCCAAAACCACTCCGTGTCATAAGATGCTTCAAATTACCTAGATAAACATCTAAAAAAGTAAACACAATAGGTTTGAGTGAAATTCATAGGTTTAATGTAATAGTGAATACAAGTTATCATAAAGACAATATTTGGTATTGCAGGGATAATTATCATGGGAGAACATTATTATCCTGGGAACATATTATCATGTAGAACAGTATTTATCACCATAAACACATGAATTCAAACCCCATAAAAGATAATAAAGAGATATTGGGGAGATATTACCAAATAGATATTAAAAGAGATATTAGGGGTAGATCTACCAAGAAGTAGATATTAAAGAGATATTAGGAGATACTACCCAAAGAGATATTAAAGAGATATTGAGAGATACTACCAAATAGGATATTAAAGAGATATGAGGGATATACATACCAAAGAGGATATTAAAGAGATATTGGGAGATACTACCCAAAGAGATATTAAAGAGATATTGGGAGATACAACCCAAAGAGATATTAAAGAGATATTGGGAGATACTACCCAAAGAGATATTTAAGAGATATTAAAGGGATATTGGGAGATACTACCCAAATAGATATTTTCATGTACTTAGGCAATAATATATCAGGATAGCATACAGTTGGAAAAACGCATGCATTCATGGTTTATATCAGGTATCACAGGTTTATAAAGTATTCAAAAGATTGAAATGTGGGATTATGAATTCATTAAGTCTTTGAAAAGTAATCACATTGTTATAAGATAAATGAGTATGTAAAAGAGTTAGTGAAAAATCATGAATCCCCCTCTCGGGTTTGTTAAAACATGTAAAATAATTAAAGCGAGTTATGAACTTCACAATATCAATTTAAGTACTTTTGAATATTAAAACCATTGAGCATAGTATACCACCTTCGCGGGTTTATAAAGCATGTAAATGAGTAAAAGCGAGGCTATGAATCTCACCTGATAGGTAGTTGTAATAAATATTTCAAAATGAAAGCTGACGACCTTATCACAATCTTAACAGGGAAGGTTGATATAGCAAATGATAGTAAACAGCCACGTCACCAACCAATTAACTGTGTCCAAGTCTTAGTGAATATTGTACTTTAAGAACTTTTGGTTCTAAGAGTTATGAATTTGATTGAAGAGTTTGAATTATTGAATCACCGTTCGTAGCCATCCATAATTCATAGTCCTTCAGTAAACTTTGAGAGAGCTAGGTGCACTTTAAATCGGTAAAACGCAAATCAAGCTCAGTCATAATGTACTACCAAGATGGGGAAACTCCTTAATATGAAGCTCCCTAGTATTGTGGTACAATAGAGATCTGGGGCATGATTTCTAAAGGCACATTGATGATGAATGATATTATGGTTTATAAACATAAGCGTGTTTTAAGCGTTTTAATCAATATCTGGAAATGTTAAGCACTCAAGCGTTAATTTAAAGTTATGTCTTGTAATGTTTTTGAATGGTTTTTATCTTTTCCAAAATGGTTACATTTAGACCTTTGAGTTTGAAAAAGTGGCAGAATATAACCCTTAGAAGATTGCGACTTTTATGACTTTGGTCCCTCAAGGGTTTAAGAAGATATACCAAGAAAACCTCGTACTTTGGAAAGTGACATAATAGATCCTATAGTTATAACTATGATAAAATGACATATTCAGCCCCTTTAGTTATAAGTTTCAGAAAGTTACGATATATACCCCTTGCATGGATAATATTTACAAAACAAGTCTGAAATGCCATGCAAGCTTATTTTAAGTTTCTAAATGATATTTTCAGGTTATATCTTATTAATATAAGCTAAAATATGAAGAATTTAACATAACGAAAGTTTAAAATAACGATTCGTTAAGCTAGGAAGCAAAAGGGGTCAAATAGGGTTTCAAAACAAACTCGCGGTTTTTAAAATCAAATTTCCTTCATAATCCAATTAAAGTTGGATATATTAACATTAATTAAGCATTTAGGATGGATTATAACAACATTTAACCATTATAACATTTGAGTTTTAGAAGAAAAACATAAAATAGGGTTTCGGGTGTACGTTTTGGATCAAAATGGAAAATGATCACGAATAACTTATGAACTTTAACACGATTTTAATTTAGATCATAAGAACAATATAAGGAAGTGAAGGAGCAAAAGGTGTAACATACCAAACGCATGGTTTGAGCTTTAGCTGGAACAGTGTCACAATCGGCCTTTTAGCATCATACGCCCAGAAAGCAAAGAACTCCGGGTCATCGTAACTTCATGCTTCTCTTGTTTTCTCTATCTTCAGAAATTCTTATCACTTATTGTTGCAAAGGATTTAGAGTAGTAAGTGGTGAAGAGTAGAAAGAGAGAATTAGGGTTCAATTTATAGCCAAACTAGAATAGGAGGTTAAGGAAGGCTTGTAATCTGATGTGAGACACTTGGATAACTACTAGCTGAATGTTTGAAGCAGTAGAGTAGTTGTATAGCTAGTATTATAGATTAAGGAGGTGTGGATTACCCTATCCTTATGCTTGCCGAGGCTAAATTGTGACCAAAAAGGAGGTCATGTAACGTGATTTGTAAGTCTAAGGAAAGTAAGATATATGTTGTAGCAGCGTGAGTAATCAACTAAGGAGCACATGTGGGTGGGCGTTATTTTTGCAAACAAAAGCTTAAAAAGGGGCAAATTTGCAAAAGAATGGGTCGCGGGTTCGTATGAGCTCATAAGGGCTCGAACTCTTGTTCTTGGCTTATATTTCACATACATTGATCAAAGAATGATAGATACATGTCCTCATGGTTTGTGTCAAGGTTTATCAATGGGAATTCGCAAGTGGTTTTATTTAAAATATGGATCGAAAAGAAATTAAACAAGTTGCGGTTCACAAAGGGTACCATTAGGGTTTCTTTAGGGTTTACTAGCTTATAATTCCGCATGTTCTTGATCCAAGGATGATAGATATATGTTTTACAAGCTCATCATTATGATTTAGATCATAATTGGTTTAGTGTTTACGATAAAATGGTAAAAATGAGTAAATGGGTCAAAAGTACCATTAAGGCACAATAGGGTTCTTGGATTCGGTTTTCGGCATAATGTGACTAACAAATGAAGAAATGATAATGGAATAATGATTGACAAATGTTATAAATTAAATATCACAGCTTATTTTTGAGTGTATGGTTTAGGGGTTACAAAATATAAAAACAAATATATACGGGTCCATGGTTTAGAAACTAGCTCGGTTTTAGGGTTTAGGGTTTTGAATTAGGGTTTTGAGTGTAAAAAGTTGTATGAAGGCTTATGAATAGAATAATTAGGGTTTACACATTGTATATTGAGTGTAGTAACTTGCACAAAAGTGATGTGAGAGAAATAGAAAGAAAACAAAGAGTAAAACGACTTATTTTGGAGATCAATGCTTAATGACTTTTATATTGAGCTTTTAAGGACTATTGTTACCTTGACTTGAAAGAGATTTTTATATTTCAAATGAGATGTTATATTATTTGTACATATGCTTTAGTAGCTTGTGCATTCACTTTAGATGTTAATCTTTCATGAGATTAAGGTTTAGAGGTATACGATAACAGTTTAAAGCCCGTTTTGATATAATGTTGCAAATGGTACCTTATCTGAGTAATGTACCTTGTAATAATGATATTAAGATATCAACTTGATATGTTATGATGTTTGCTTGACATATAAATAGATATAGATGGCATAGGTAGGTTGCGTGAGCTCGTCTACTTTAGTTATGTAAGTTACATTGCATATTGAGATATTGGAAATGCAAGTAATGTAATAAAGCGAAAAAATTTCCCGTATAATTGTGATCATAGTAACATAGGTTGATTTTGCATTTGATGAAAATTCTGGGTTGTTATATTTTTGATCCCCTGAAAAACATTGCTTAAAACGTCAACATATTGTTGAGTGAATTCATAGGTTTATAAAATGTATAGTGTAGGACCGCAAGATTTCCCCATGATAATGCAACAGATGCAAACATCATAAAATGTAATTACGTTTTCCGAAGCTCATGACACAGAAGCTCGACATGTATGAAATGCAATATAAATTGCCAACATTGCCCGTGATGATGTCCTAACCTGCAACATCCTATGTCCGACATGGTATACGTTCGTTTGTCCAGTGATAGCTAATCACCCGAACGGGGATGTCAATCC
>BQNB010112789.1:1838-22080 GCA_026074375.1 Tanacetum coccineum | reverse complement strand
CATGGTACCGTATCAGACACCCGAATGCATGTTTGTGTTCCTAACAAGTAAAAGTAAAGGTATATGTGAAAAATTGTGGTGGAATGGGGGTTGGGCATGTGATGCAAATTATGTAATTCCCATTCAAAGGACTTTAAAGGCAAGTGGAAAATGGTTTTACCAATTGACTTGCAAGGTTATGTTCAATACAACACAAACAATTTTTTCACTTTGCAGAAAACGAAACACATATGTGGTTAAATTAGCAGGAATAATACCTTTGTACTAATCACCTCGTCCTTGACAAACCATTAGAGTCCAATAACCATCCAACCAAAACCAGCCAAAGTCTAATATAATCGTGTGACGACCTAATATTATACGAGTATTTTTTAGTCTTCCTCGGCTTTAGTATGTGACTTTAAAAAAAAGTCAAATCGAACAAAAAACTACTGAGTCAACACAATATACCCATGTCGAATGGCTTCACATGACCTAAACATCATCTCTTTCAAACAAAGCGACAGAAAACACGATCACGGTTCACATGAGCCGTGGGAACTATGTTCGCTCTTGCAAGCAATATAGGGACTCGAGCACCAATCCACCCAAGATGTAGTCACACCTTTAGCTCTATTATAATATAAAGACAACTTGGAGTTCATCATAATATAAAAGACACAACTTGGAGTTCATCATAATAAATAGTTATAGGTTTGTCAGTCTATTATCAAACACCCTTTTTATTTCGGGCACACCATAATAGGTGTAAAAAGCATCAATCAAAAAACCGTTTGCCATATGAATTCTAGATTCTGGTTGAAGTTATCATGGCCCTTGCGAACATGGCACAAACAGCTACGGAGTATTCCAAAAACTTAAGACAAACAACTTTTTCACATAAAAAGTTGACACTCCCATATACATGTTCTAAAATAAGATAATTTCAAAAATGTAATAATGGCAAAGTAGTGAACATAGCACTATGTTAACCACAGAACCATCAAACCATTTAACAAATGGGGTAACAAATGACTCGTCCTATATTTATAGTAACAATCTGTGAACATCATAATCAAGACGGTACGTCGGTGTTGAACAAGTATTTGATGCAGATGCTTCTTATGTGGTACATGAAGAAACGGGACCATCCGAGACAAGTCTTTACCGTCAGAAGATCGGATATTTATTCAAATTTAGGGTCCAATAAACTCAAGTTAAATCTGTTTGTGAAAAACTGAAAAGCGATTTTAAGTTATCCATAATGTATAATAATATGAAAACTACCTTCATACAACATATCAAGAACACGTTCGTGATATCCAAACTAAATTTGATTCATGTCCAAACCAATGCCCGGAACTTATATTGTACATATAAGGAAAACAAAAGTCTGGTGAACTAATAAGAACGATACTAATGATAGTAAAGAAAGAAAAAAAGAACATGATTTAAGCTTTTTTATCCCCATTAGACGATGAATCCCCGTTATAAGCTCTAGCGTTGACATCTTCAAACACATTGTTAGCGTTATCAAGTCTGCGATCATCATGGAGCTTTTGAAGTACTGTGAATAGTTTTTCAGACTCTTCGGGCTTTTCACTCTTATTCTTCTCCATAACTAGTCGTAATAACTCGGGTATATTTTCAAGCGTATAGCGCAATACGTCAAGTTTGTTGGGTATTAGAGAATTTAGGCCGATCCCCTCGATCAACAATGGAGCAGAGTTAGACTTAGACATGATGATGATGATGATGATGATGATGATGATGAAAAGGTAAGCGAATCAAGTTGCCAAGGTTTCATACCAATATCAAAATGGATCATCACACAAACAAATTTTAACTTCTTAGAAACGCCACCAACTTATCAGTGTTCAAAAGCCTATTTAATGTACCCTTTTGACCTCTTAAACAACCAGTGAGGCAGTGACTCTCATAGTCTCATACACTTGTTCAATGGAGGTAACGATATAAAACATCATTAAAAGATTTAAATACCTAAAAACGTGTTTTGATGGTAAGATGATGAAAAAGATGAAGAGAGAATGATGAAATGGGAAATACGGGTGTTTCGGGGAGGTATGTGGTGGTTTATTTATAATTATAAAACAGAAGAATACGTATAAAAACAGAAGTATAAAAACAGACGAAAACGTATAAAAATGAACAAAAGCGTATAAAAACGAACGAAAAAAAATAAACTAACAAAAACATACAAGAAAACGGAGAAAACCAACAAAAACGGACGAAACATAGAAAAACGGAAGAAACCGTATAAAACGTATAAAAACAGACGAAAACGTTTAAAAACGGACGAAAACACAAAAATGGACAAATACGTACAAAATGGGCAAAAACGTACCAAAACGGAGAACAACGTATCAAAACGGACTAAAACGTATAAAACGAAAAAAAACGTCCGAAAAAATAGACAAACAGAACGTCAATCTAAAAACGTTACAAAAGCTAAACGAAACGTCGTATAAAACGGTTATGAAAACGTATAACACAGTCAGAAAAATGTATAACCAGGATGATCAAATCGAATTTAAAAGGATGAAAACGTAAAAATGACGGAGAAATTCGTTAAAAGAGACGAAAAATGGACAATAAAAGTATATAAAAACTGGACGCCGTAAATACAGATTATAAAGAACAGACAATCGGATGAAAAATGTAGAAAAAATCTGAACGAATAACATATAAACACGGAACTATAACGTATAAAATCGGATGCAAACGTATAATAATCGGGAACAAAGATTTATATAAGAGAAACGAGTGGGAAATAGATTGAAGGTGTTTTAATGGAAAGTGAAAGAAAAAAGTTTTGTAATTTTGTGTATTAAAGTGGAAAATAGGGATTTTGTGTTTTGTAGACAATTTTGTCGGAAAACACTGATTTGAATGCGATCACTATTTTCTTTGTTTTCTACAAATCATTTTTGAGAAAAATAAGGGTGTTTTCTCTCAACTAAACGCACTCGTAGACTCCAATATGTTTCATGTTCGTCAATTTCAATACAATAGAGTTTGATTTGGACTTAATATGAAAAATCTGAATTTATTAAGTAATATGAAAACTGTTTGTTTGTGACTTAATAGAAAAAGATGACTTAAAATATAAAATGATAAAATAGAGTGTCTGCATTAAATCATCCGTTAATTAAAAACGACTTAACGAAAAAAAAACAAAAAACAAAGAGCCCTACGTGTCTTTTACAAAAGTGAAATCCAACAAAAAAAATTACCCAGTGGGCATAATAATGCCATGTAGCAAAACGCATGAGAGTGGCGTATATCCAAACTTGAACTTTTCCGTACAAAGGAAAACAAACTTTGAAGCATTCTTAGCGACAGAAAACAGTCACATAAGCTGTGGAAACCACATTTTTTTTTCTTTTTCGAACGGCATACTTTTATACGGCAGACTGTTTATAAAAAAAGATGGGGCTAGATAAGAAAATAGATACCTGAAAAGTTTCAAAGTTAACAAGCATAAAGGTCTCTTAATAAAGTCTAACATTGTCCGAGTTTTAAGTTGCTATCGATTGACATCCAATTAAAAAGTTGAGAAGAAAGCTTATAGTATCGAAAACAAACAATTATTACTCGGACGGTTTTTGTGATGAAAACCACATTGTGACCGGCAAAAACCACCATATGTTGCCTCCAAGTTACAATGTTAAATGCCTTGCCAAGTATTATTTTATCACCTTTCTCACGTAACTTGAAGGGAATTGAACCTGCGTAAGCAAAATCAATTGTTGAAGAGAACGGTCATGAACGAAAGACCACCACCATTTGAATATCACTATCATAAATCCCTCTAGCATAAACATACATGAGAAGAAAAGGTTTTTGCATGTTACACCAATTTTCAACTCGAAAAAAATAGGACAAACAATGGACGGAATATCCTTATACGCAATGAAATTATGTGCCTAGTCGGTAATGATTGTTCAATGTTAAACCTACCAAAGCGAGGATATATTAACTATTTGGCACCGATTTTGATCCAACTAGTAGGAAGAGTGAAACTTTCCATGCACACTAATGTATCATACATTGTAACGTTCTAGCCGTTGCTTACTGAGAATACATCCTAGAACCTCTAACGACTATATCAAGAGTTTTAGGTTTTTTTGTGAAATGAACAAATCATTATTGGTTAAATGGTAGCCACGTCCGAGAGTTCCCTTTTTGTTGTGGGTCTGAATTGATACAATGTGATCCGTTGCCCCTTATTTTTCATTCTTATTATGGAGTCGTTTACATATCTCTTTCTCCCGTGTTGTTGATGATGGGCTGTTTTTAAAGGTTTTCTAATTGCATGGCTCGGTTAATATTTCTATCTTTTTTTATGCTTTAGGACGAGCCATGTTCATTGGAGAGTGGTCCGAACAGTTACTTACTTATTATTGTTAAAGTTCGTAATTGCTTCCATCTTGCTCGGGTTCTTAAGATCCTGCCCATGCTAAGAGCCAAGTTGGGTGTCGGGGTTCTCAGAATGTTGTTGTGCATGGCGGCGAAATATAGGATCGGGTGTGCATGTTTTGAACACTCACTTTTCGTTTTTTTATCTTGGTGTGAAGGTTGGGGAGTGTATGTCTCGGAAGTCGGCTTATTGGGTTGGCTTGGTGAACAAACTCCAGGCCCGGTTATCTAATTGGAAGGTTTAAAAAACCTTCTACATAGGCGGCAGATTGACCCTTATTAAATCGTTTGGGGCATCTCCAATTTATTACAGGTCAATCTTTAAGGTTCCAAATGGCGTGTTGAAAGACTATGGAATCTTTCAGTAGTAATTTCTTACAAGGTGTTGAGTATTCGGATTGAAAGCATTTCGTGGGATAGCTTGGGACAATGTCTTAGCGTCCAAAACTGGAACGGTTGGTTCTTGGTGTTCTCAAGTTTCTTCGCGTTGAATCGTGCTTTTTGTGGACGTGGGTTGTGGCGCTTCATTTCTGGCGATGGCTCTTTATGGTGATAAAGGTTATCAAAGCGATTTATGGCTCAAAGTTTGATCTTCATAGTGACCCGATTCAATCCCTTCGGATTTGGCTGCTCTATTTTACGTGAAGATTAATTCTTTGAAAGATTCTGTTTTGATTTTTTTAGCATTGTAAAAAGAAAGAGGGATTGGGGTCCGGGTTCTTGCTTGTACTAGTTTTGGTATGATGCTGATGCTCATCTTTGCTGTTCAGTTTCCACGGTTTGGTTTTGCTCTCGATTTGCGCCGATAAGGAGATTGTGGTGGTTAAATAAATGGGTTCTTCTTCGGTCTCAGCTTATATTTCGCCGGACGTGAGTGATTGGAGCTGAGCTTCGGCAGCAGTGGGATGGTCCTTTCTTCAATTCTGAACTCGGTCTGTCCTCTCGTCTTTCCCAAAGATAGGTGGACTTATGATTTGTCCAGGAGGATTGAGTGTTTCAAGGTCTACAAGTCAGCAGAAAAATTTATGATGAATGTTTCTCCATTCGTCGGATGTTGAACGAAGATGGGTAAAATTTCTATTAACATTAATGTTAGGTTTATTTTTAGCTGTGCTGTTCTTGATAGGTTACATAATTGAGTCATTCTTAGCCGTAGAGGTGTTTTGTTGGAGTCCCATAGTGTTCCTCTTTGTAATGCTGATATGGAGGGTTTATTATGCATGTTTTTTTCGATGTGAAGTGGCTCGGGTTGTTCTTGTAAAATTTGTCGTTGGTGGGATTTTGGTTTTGGCAGGGGAGATTGTTCTTCTCGGAATTGGGATGAGTGGTTCTTATCCTTTCGACTTTCTTCCCGTCTCTAGTCTATTTTTGAAGGGTTTTTTATGTTGCTTGGTGGCGGATTTGGAGGCTTCGAAATCAGTTGGTTCTTTGACGCTTCGGCCTCCTAATCGTTCGACGGATTTTTGATGACATTGTTTCTTGGTTCCTTGTTATGGTGTTTCTAGTGTTGTTTTAGGGTTTTTTATTCGTGGGTGTTATTGTTATAAAACACTATCTTTTTTATTTTTATTGTCTTTTCTGATCATTGCTAGTTTTTTTTTAAAAGTTGCCGTTTAATTTAATTAAAATTATAAATTGTATGATTCAACATCCAATCCACCGTGTGCTATTAAGATTATCCATTGAGAACTTCTAATCCTACTCTAGGCAAAATGATAGAAAAAAAGAACTTCGAGATGGTTCTATTCTCATTTCTAAAACTTCTATTGACTTCAACATACTCTTGAACTTTGACTTTTCTATTTCATTTTTTTTTTCTTCTATGCATATATTCATAATGAATAACGTTACTAATAAATCTAGTATGATATTAACCAAATATCCATAAACTTTAGGACTAAATAAATAGATCTTGGAATAAACGTGGCTCGTGCATGGTACATGTGGCATAAACCATTTATTGTTACCTAGGTCGCATTTGATTTCCATTTTGTTTGGAATTGGAAATCTTGACATCTTTGTAAAAACATCTTAGTATCCTGCCACTCCCTATTAATGCGCAGCCCCGACGAAAGATAGAAGCATTGCAAAATAGTTACGATATTTTTAAAATTAGTATCCTGCCACTCCCTATTAAAAATAGCATCATCTGCATAAAAAAGATGTGAAATCGACACCTTCTGATGATTACCGATTTGTATACCTTTAAAGAACCCCTGTTGCATGGCATTAGAAAATGTGATGTGTAAGAATTCCATAACTAAGAGGAACATAAAAGGGGAGAGTGGGTCACCCTGACGAAGACCGTTTTGAAACCGAAATTCCTTAGTCGGGCTCCCATTTACCAAAACAGATCCTGTAGACGACTTTAGACAACATGCTATCCATCGGCGCCACCTGAGAGAACGTCACGATTGAAACACCAAAGTTTATGAAGAAAGTTGACAACCAGGGGCGCCACCTAGGACCGAACCCAAATTTATGAAGAATGTCATCCAGAAAATCCCATCTAACTGAATCATATGCTTTTTCGAAATCGACTTTAAATATCATGGAAACCACATTAACTCGTGTTACATTATAGGGACTCGAGCACCAATCCACCCAAGATGTAGTCACACCTTTAGCTCATTCAATAACTAAGAAAATGACAACTTAATTGGAGCTCATCGTAAATAGTTTATATGCTTGCCACTCTATTTTCGAACACCTTTTTTTTTTATTACGAGCAAGCCATAATAGGTGGTATAAAGCATGGACCCAAAAACCGTTTGCCAAATAAATTCTAGATTTTGATCAAGTTATCATGTGATGCAATTCTCATTGAAAACAAAAAGAACGGGATGATACATGTAAAAGATAAACATAGCAGATATATTAGATGTACAATTCCATTCTGGCATGTTTAGGGTATGTTTGGCAAAAGTAACTGTTGCTGGAACTGGAGATGAAGCTGTAGATGGAGATTGAGATTATGAAAAGAGATTATTATTATAAGCTACATGAAGTAGCATTTGATTTTAAGAGATTATGAAAGATTATTTTTATTATAATCTCTTATAAGTTCTCCTGCCAAACGAAGCTTATATTTTAGGTAGATTATTTTTTTTTTAAATAATCATAATCTTGCATGCCAAACATACCCTTAGTAAACAATCTACCATATAAACAAACAATTATTTCTTTCTTTTCCCAATGTGAGACAAACAACATTACACAATGGGTACCCCTATTGGTACCCCCTGTCCCACTGCATAGTGTCAAAATGTACAAAAGATTCCTTTTGTACCTCCTTTTTACAGTGCAACGCAGTTTTTTATTAGTTTCTGTTCCGTAATTTTTTACAGTTTCATGCTTTTGACCTGTTAAACTTTATATTTTTCGTTCCGTTTTTTCCGTGTCACAGTTTTATAACATATATAAAATTATAAAAATACAAAAAAAACCGCAAAAAAACGGGGGGGCGGGGGGGTACAGATTGTATTTTAGAGGGGTACATATATCATAAGCCTTACACAAAACATAATTTATACAACTAATCATTATTTCCTAAGATATATTTCATCCATTATAGTGATAACAATTTGTGAACATGATAATCATTATTATTTGTTTTTAAGAAATAAATACCATTCACTTTTATTACTTCATACATTAGTAATCACCAGAAGATCTCATGCATATTTTTTGTTGATGCTTGGGATCTCCTCGTTAATTGAGGTACGGAAAATGTTTTCATGTTAGTCTATACTTCAAAATCCATAAGGGAATGTGATGATGATGTCTTTCTGTAAAAGTTGATCAATGAACTAAAGCTAGGGAAGTGTGTTCAAATTTCATGGAATTATGTAATACAAAGAGTAGTGATAGAGTATGGAAAAAAAAAAGATCATGCTCGTTTACCAATACCAATTAAAATGTAAAAAAAAAAGTTTGAAAAAAAGATAGATGTTTGGCTCGATTAGCTCGTTCGACTCGTTAAGCTCGACAAGCTCGATCGGCTCGTTCGACTCGAGTGACTAAACGAGCTTTCGAACGAGCCGAGCCGAATATTGCCTTTTAAAAGCTCGGCTCGTTTATCTAAACGAGCATGATCTTTTGTTCGAGCTCGACTCGAGCTTGACAACTTGTAAGCTCGAGCTCGAGTTAATCGAGCTCGAGCTCGAGTAGCTCGTTAAAAGCTCGACTCGTTAACACCCCTATATGTGACTAGTGATCGAATATAACTTGCAGATGCTCCTCGTGTGGTCCATGAAGAGACCACACCGTCTAAAACACACCATTCTGATGGAAGATCCGTAACTAAAAATCAAGGTCCAAAAACGTAAGTTGAACCCCTTTGTCAACTTCAAAATGTTTTAAGTTGATCGATTTAAAATTACAAAAGTTATCGGATGAAATTGCAGTATACAAGATTACACTGCAAACAATCCAATGACGGGATGAAATTGCCCACACCGTATGGAAGATCCGTAACTAAAAATCAAGGTCCAAAAACGTAAGTTGAACCTGTTTGTCAAATTCAAAAGATTTTAAGCTGATCAATTTAAAATTACAAAAGTCATTAGAAGAAATTGCAATTTAAAATTACAAAAGTCATTAGAAGAAATTGCAGTATACATGATTATAATGCAATCAATCCAATTACTTGCGATAAACCAGAAATATTGTATATTTATACGCACATTTCTTTCTATCTGCTTCCGATGTGGGACACTTCAAATATAACGACTTGTAGTGTGTTGAAAGTAATATTTGCCTTTTTTTTAATATCGTGATTTTAATGATTAAAATTTACATAAACAGTTATGAATGCGAATAAGAGAACATAGGTTATACCAATAGCAAATCATTTCATATAAAGAGTAGGTTACCCACACGATTTTAAGATAATATAGAAATAATTGTGGTCGGGAACAAATATTGTACTATGGAAGAATGTGTGGTTTATTGGTAAAAGAGGAGCAACTATCATCACTACTAAATATAAGAGGTCTCAAAATGTAGTCTAATGTAACACAGCTTACATTGTAATAGTATCTATGTGTGTGCAACCAGGGACGGAACTTCAACCTTGTTGATGGAGGGGTCAGCGTGAAAAATATTTATTTTAGAGGGGCGATGTACACTACACTTAAATTTTTGTATTAAAAACGACTAAAATCATACATAAAAGGGTATAAATATACATAGGCAGGGCCGTTTTTAAATTTATGAAAATTTTAAAGGCCCTGAGCGAAATTACATAATGAGGCCCTGCGATCAGAAACGTTATATATAAAGTGTCATCGTTTTTAAGAAATAATGCATATAATTGTTAACGGGATAAATTTTGGTGCCCCTAAAATTTTTGGGGCCCTGTGCGGTCGCCCACCTTGCACACCCTCAAAGCCAGCCCTGTACATAGGGTCAAAAAAAATAAATTTTGGGGTCAAAAAAATAAGTTTCGTCCTTGTGTGCAACTCATTAGTTCATCTTGTGTTTTGGATATATTCTATCGGTGATAAGTATTATCATTGATTTCTGATATGATAAGTCTTGGTGAAATTTTCCCGGTTCCTAGTGAGTTAAAATCCTTTTAGCGACGAGACGGTGTGGCATAAACTTATTACAAAGAAGGCTAACATCTTTGTGTGGAGGGCGGTACTTCCGGTTAGAGTGGAGCTAGCTTGATAAAAAGGGTATTGATTTGCATACAATTTTATGCTCAAGCTGCGATGAGGTGTGTGAAAGTATTGGCCAGAGTCTGGTATTATGGAACGAAGCAATGAATATATGGAAAAAAAGGTTCTAGTAATGGAAGACTGGTAATGTAAATGCATTTTTTACTCATGAGATGTTTAGGTCCGTATGATGTAAATGGTGTGATTCCTTCGATCATTGGTGGTCGGTACAACATGCTACAACATTAGGAGGAATCACAATTGTCGAGTATTCGGGAAAAAAAGTTGAAACACAAACATGTCTATTATATATATACACATTTACGAAACAATACGACGCCGTTTTGTATTGCCCGAAACCTTAGCCCAACAGCAAACGAATTGGCCCACAATCAAATATAAAAAGAAAGGTTACAAAACAGACCCTTAACTTTAAACTATTTACGATTTTTTTTAATACTCCCTCCGTCCCATATTAAGTGTCCACAATGGAATCTTTTAAGTCTTTTTTCCTCAACTTTGACCATAATTTTTTTTTTTGTTATATAATATTGAACGAAAATTCTACCAACGAAAAATATATTCAAAACTCTATCCATTCATATATCTTACATCAAGTATCATATAACATAAGAAGAAATCATTAAGGTCAAAGTTGAAGAAAAAAGACTTTGAAAAAGTCAAATGGACACTTAATGTGGGACGGAGGGAGTAATAAACTACATTTATCAAATATATAGCACATATTTCAAAAAAAATGAAGTCATCTCTTTGTTTCAATATTCGTAGATAAAATTGTCCGTTTACATTTTGTTACAACAAACTAGATTCTTAGTACCCAGTTAGCTAGATCATCTGATCATGTAACTATGCCACGTTTGGGTAAGGCATACATGTTAGTACCCAATAGGACCTGTCTAGCAAATATATAAGTCATAACGTATACAATAGGATGCGTGTACATTAACATAGTTTTTACTCATTAAGATGCTAACTCATAAAACATAAAAATATCATTAATGGACCCGATAAACCTATATGGATTTTAAACACCTGTGCGTCATACTCTTCATACGGATTTTCTTCATCTTATTCTTCTGCAATTCCAAACAAAATGAGGGTAACAATGCTTCTTTTTCATTCCATATTCAAACTAAAAACAAGGTTAAGAGCTTCAGAAAGAAGAAACGATGTCAAACAAGCAACAAGTTAACCAAGCTGTAAGTGTTTATAAAAGGTTATTCCCACAGTATTAACATCATCTACTTGTAGAGTACAGTCAGATATTGAATGAAGTGAACTATATCTCGATTAGCGATGATAATACATTCCCAAGTCACAGTTTTTAGTAACGTACCAAACACAAGATTTCAGTGACCATTTATAGCAGGTTGTTGTGCCAAACGTATGTAGGTTCCTCACAAGGTATTATTATGTATTTGTTGTTATGATTAGATATAATGGGAGGATATGAGGATATTGCTGTTCTTTGGAATCCTACTGTTAGGAAAAAAGTGTGTGTTGTTTCCCTCATGTACCCCACCGATTTCATATCGGCTAGGGGTGTTTAGCTTTGTGGGTTTGTCTAACATAATGAACCTAAGCTTGTCCAAACTTACTGTTTCTAATGGACCGCCCATCAATGGGAAGCTATGGTTTTTACAACTGGCACAAAAGTTTGGAAAACTGTAACTATCCTTGTACTCTTTTTAAACATAATGTTTTTTGGGGACAGTCTGTACCAAGGGTTTATTTATTTTCTCACCCGGGACTCATACTGGAATCGGGTCTAATATGGATTGTTTCGTTTGACCGTGAGGAGTGAAGAATTTGGTCAGGGTATCCTTCGGATAGTTTACTAATCAGATGTTTGGTGTTATTATCCAAACGAAATGAGTGTCTTACCCTGCTTGAAACCTATAATGTGGATGATGTCAATGTATGGATGATGAATGATAGTGTTTCTAAATCTTTTGCCAAGATTTTCACTCTTAAGTCACTTGGTCATTTGGGGTGCCGAGCAGTGTTAGGGTTTAGGAAGAATGGTAAAGCTATAATAAGAAAACCAAATTATGTTGTCGATGAGGATACTGGAGTACACTTAGCTGAAGTTTATGATCAAGGGGTTTATGGTTCTTCCTGCGTGAGCTCCTACATGGAAACGTTACTTTTGTTCGATGAGGCTGATTCCGCTATATATTGATGGCTATGATGTCAACTTGCAAGGTAAAGAGGATTTAGTTACTATTATTTAGGTATTATGTTTTCCAACATGATTTATGTGTTATCAACCTTAATAATGTTGGATCAGTATGCCAAGTATGTGTGTTCTTGATCTTGATCACAAGGATATGAAAATTTGGCCAATTGCTTTTACATGTTTTGGATTTAGGCAATATTGTTTCAGTTCTTATTTGCTAATTCTACAGTTGAACTTGAACCCACAAATGTCTTGCATGTTATATTGAACGCAACCAGATGGTTTATTCTGTAGTTGTCTTAGACTGATTGGTAATGCACTAAAAAAAGTACTGGAACCTATCATGAAAGTACAGGTAGGAGATGTGATGTAAGGATTTATATATGAAATGCGAATTAGGATTTAAATGGTTAACCTTAAAAGTGTGACAGAAAATGAATCAAGTTGGTTTCGATTGACCCTCCAACAAGTGTATCGAATATTGAATTTTGGCATATGTGATTTTGTTTACGACAGAATTCATACATTATTATGGTATGTATTTACTCCATTACGTCTTAGGTTTTTTTAACCCAGGACTGACTGGACTGTTGGTGTCATTTGAGAAAACTCTTTGCTTTTCGAGACATTATGGGATTTAGAACACTGATTATTTGTTATAAAAGCAAACGATGACTTAACTTGTGTACATGAGATGAGAGACCATGTTATGATCTTTGTCTATCAGTCTTGCTTTTCCTTCAATTACATTAGATATAATCAGTTACTTTACCTAACAACATATGCAACAACTATTTTCTTACTTTAATAAAAGGAATAATTTTTTTTTGATTTAAGGTTAGTTTAGATATTCAAACTATATTTGGCTACTAAAAGGATAATACCACCCGACTCTCAATCCGGATCCAATGAATGAGATTAAACCAAAACCCATTTTTTTTAATTTAAAAGTATCTCAAACCGTTACTCGTTAAGCGAAAAAAATATACCATCGCGACGAGCATTTAATTATCTTTCTATGGATATGCACTTTGATATATTTTCGATAAACTTTTTTTTTCGTTTTTTATGTTTTTTCATCATGTTTTTTTTTCGTAATTGATAACTTGCCGAGAAATTTACATGTGATTAAATACAACTACCCATCACATGATACTAGTCGTTAAATCCAAATATGAATATTACTGATAAATTATATATGATAAAACTCAAATTTGAGTTATACACGGAATGATTTTTACTAGATTTGATGTCGAATAATTTCCGCCCTACATTTGTGGTATATATATTTTGAAAACTCATATATCGATTGAATATATGAAGATAATGCAATTATTTTCAAAATAATTCAAAAAACATTAACAACTGTACAAACTAATAAAACATACAAAGCTTAAAACAATTTATACACTAACAAGTTGATGGTACATATGGTTTTGAAAATTGAACCGTACCAACGGGTTCAACCAGAAAAATGGAATGCAAGACGTCGCCACCGGTTTGGCCTAAGCCAAGAAAATCCGTTTGAAAATGAAACGGAGATGATCCGGTCGGAAAACCAGTAAAAAACAGATAAATCGAGGTCGAACTGAGATTATTTTTTTATTTTCCGGTTAATCAGTTCCTTTTTGTTTTGTTGGCGTCTAAACTTTAGTTACAGCGTACCTGCCATTGCAACGCGTGAATACCCTGCAAGTTACTAATAACAAAGTATGGATATGGTTTTAGTGTTTTCAAAATGCTCTAGGCCAAATGCCATTACAAACCGTTTGAGACTTAACTGGTAAGACGCGGTCAAACCGTTGAAACCCGATCAAAACCCGTTGAAACCCAGTCAAACCCAGTAGAAACCCCATAGAATCCTGCAACCCGGGCAAACCCGCTATACCGACCCCAAACGTTGAAACCCGGTCAAGACCTGTTGAACCAGGTTTCAAAACGTCGAAACCCGAGAAAACTCGTAAACTCGATCAAACCATAGAAACCCGGTTCAAACCGCTATACCCGGTTCAAACTGTTTGAAAACCGGTCCCAAACCGTTGCAACCGGTCAAAACCGTCCAAAGCCCGTTCAAAAATTGTTTTGAAACACCGGTCAAAACCCGTTTACAACCGGTAATAACCTGTTGGCAACCCGGTTAAAACGTTGAAACCCAGCCTAACCCGTTAAACCGGTCATAAAACCCGTTTGCAAACCCGGTTATTCTATAACAGTGGAACGGTCATAGACCGTCGACGAAACCAGTTCAAAATTGTTGAAAATCCGGTCTCAAAATTGTTTGAAACTCCGGTTCTATAAACCCGTTTAAACCCGGTCATAACCTGTTGCAACCCGGTTAAAACCGTTGAAACCCAGCCATAACCCGTTTGTTTGGAAACCAAGTGACTATATTAAGAGGCTATCTCGTACTATATCGATTCTTTAAAAAATGCTCTAATTGCATGTTACACATTTTCAACCCCAAGGCTAGTCATCGAGTATTGTAGAAGGTGATGAAAGACGGCCCTCTCCTTCCTACTGATTTGACCCAATAAGGGTCCCAAAATACACAACGTCTCTATTAATCCATCTTGCATGCCAATTAATTTTTTTAACTTTTGGAAAAAAAACAATGGGTTTTAGTGTATGTTCTACGCCTTGTTACGCTTGTTGTAAGATTCAAGCCCCCAGCCCCAAACTGGCAATGGGACTGCTGGTGCAGGAAGCTGAATCAGAACACATTCTATAACATTACCATATACCAGCAAGTAGCCTCACTTTGCACCCAGATGTAGCACATGGACCTGCTTTTATCTTTTTTTATTTCAAAAAAAAAACTGTTATCGTTTCTGAAATCCTGTTTTTTCAGCAGATGCAAAGTTGCTACACTAAATGGACAATACTAATAACTCTTGGGTTTATTCAAAAGGCCGACTTGGGACATGCTCAAGTTCAAAACAACCTTTGATCTCTCTCTTTTTTCTCCTCCTCCCTCCCCCACCGTTTTTTTGTGTTTTTTCTTTTTGTTTTTGTTGTTTGTTTTTTATGTTGTTGTTGAGAGAGAGCAAAGGTTGTTTGAACTTGAGCATGTCCCGTCGGTCTTTGGTAACCCAAGAGGTTATAAGTATTGTTCATAGTGTTAGCAACTTTGCATCTGCTGAAAAAACAGGATTTCAGAAACGATAAACAGTTTTTTTTGAAATAAAAAAAGATAAAAGCAGGTCCATGTGCTACATCTGGGTGCAAAGTGAGGCTACTTGCTGGTATTACGGTAATGTTATAGAATGCGTCTGCTGTTTCATCTTCCTGCACCACAGTCATTGCCAGTATGGGGCTGGGGGCTTGAATGCTTACAACAATCGTAACTAGGCGTAGAACATACACAAAACTTCAAAGTTAAAAAAATTAATTGGCATGCAGATGGATTAAAAGAGATCGTTGTGTATTTTGGGACCCTTATTTGGGGTCAATTCAGGTAGGAAGGAGAGGCCGTCTTTCATCAACTTCTACACGATGACTAGCCTGGGGTTGAAAATGTGTAACATGCAATTAGGAGCATTTTTTAAAGAATCTGGATATAATACAGATAGCCTCATACTATCAGTCACTTGGTTTCAACGGGTTATGGCTGGGTTTCAACGGTTTTAACCGGGTTGCAACAGGTTATGACCGGGTTTAAACGGGTTATGACCGGGTTTCAACAATTTTGAACGGGTTTCGACGGGCTATGACCGGGTTTCCACTGTTATAACCGGGTTTCAACGGGTTATGACCGGGTTTCAACGGGTTATGGCTGGGTTTCAACGGTTTTAACCGGGTTGCAACAGGTTATGACCGGGTTTAAACGGGTTTTGACCGGGTTTCAACAATTTTGAACGGGTTTCACGGTTTTGACCGGGTTTCAACGGTTTCTCCCGGGTTTCAACGGTTTGACCGGGTTATAGCGGGTTTGACCGGGTTTTCTATGGGTTGATCGAGTTATTAAGAGTTTTTCTCGGTTTCGACGGTTTTGACATGGTTCACAGTGTGACCGGGTATTCACCGATTGGTCGGGTTATAGCGGGGTTTGACGGGTTGTAGGGATTCTATGGGTTTCTATGGGTTTGACTGGGTTTCAACGGGTTTTGATCGGGTTTCAACGGTTTGACCGCGTTATTACAGTTCAGTGTCAAACGGTTTGTAATGGCATTTGGCCTAGAGCATTTTGAAAACCTAAAATCCATATCATATTTGTTATTAGTAACTTGCAGGGTATTCGCGTGTTGCAATGGCAGGTACCCTGTAACTAAAGTTTAGACGCCAACAAAACAAAAAGGAACTGATTAACCGGAGAATAAAAAAATAATCTCAGTTCGACCCGATTCATCTGTTTTTTACCGGTTTCGACCGGTCATCTTCGTTTCATTTTTGAACGGATTTTATTGGCTAGCCAAACTTGGGAGGTGGCGACCCAAGTCTCTGGTTGAACCCGTTGGGACGATTCATATTTTCAAAATTCTATATGTATCTCAACTTGTTTGGTATAAATTGTTTAAGCTTTGTATGTTTTATTAGCTTGTATAGTAGTTATGTCTTTTGAATTATTTGAAAAATAATTGCCTTTCTTCAATATATTCAATCGATATATGAGTTTTCAAAATTATATATACCCAAATTGTTAGGGATTTTTTCACCATATATATAGTAAATTCAATCCGTGATAACTCAAATTTGTGGAATTTTATCATATATAATTTATCTCGTAATACAATATTTGATTTAACACTAGTATTTACATGGTGTTTTTAATAGTTATTGGATTCACATGTAATTTCTCTTGCTAAGTATCAATAACGAAAAAAAAACATCGATGACAAAAACATGTAAAACGAAGAAAAAAAGTTATCGAAAATATATCCAAAGTGCATATCTATAGAAATATAATTAAATGCTCGTCGTGATGGTTTATTTTCGTTTTCGCTTAACGATGTAACGGTTTGTTTGAGGATATTTTTAATTAAAAAAAAAGGGTTGGTTTTGTTTAATCTCATTATTGGATCCGGATAGAGATTCGGGATGGGAATTAGTTTTCTTTTCGTATCCAAAATTAGTTTGATATCTAAACAAACTTTAATCAAAAAAATAATTTTTTTAATATTTTTCCTTTTATTAAAGTAAGAAAATAGTTGTTGCATATGTTGTTATGTAAAGTAACTGATTATATCTAATGTAATTGAAGGAAAAGCAAGACTGATAGACAAAGATCATAACATGTCTCTCATGTACACATGTTTAAGTGCATCGCTTTGCTTTATACAATTAATCAGTGGTTATAAAAATCATAATGTCTCGAAAAGCAAAGAGTTTTCTCAAATGACACCAACAGTCCAGTCAATCCTGGGTTAAAAAACTAGAAGTTATGGAGAAATACATACCATAATAATGTAATGGAATTCTGTCGTAAACAAAATACATATGCCAAAATTCATATTCGAATTACACTTGTTGGAGGGGCAATCGAAACCACTTGATTCATTTTCTGTCACACTTTTAAGGTTAACCATTTAGATATCCTATTCGGCATTTATAACAATCCTTTACATCACTATCCCTACCTGTACTTTCATGATATGTTTCCAGTACTTTAGTGCATTACCAATCAGTCTAATGTCAACTACAGAATAAACCATCTGGTTGCGTTCAAAATAACATGCAAGACATTTGTGGGTTCAACTGTAGAATTAGCAAACAAGAACTGAAACAATAATGCTAAATTCCAAACATTAAAAGCATTGGCCAAATTTCATATCCTTGTGATCAAGATCAAGAACCACTCTCATACTTGGGCATACTGATCCACATTATTAAGGTTGATAACACATAAATCATGTTGGACAGTAAATTAATAACCTAAATAAAGTAACTAATCTCTTTACCTTGCAAAGTTGACATCATTAGCATCAATATATAGCGGAATCAGCCTCATCGAACAAAAGTAACGTTTCCATGTAGGAGCTCATGCAGGAAGAACCATAAACCCCTTGATCATAAACTTCAGCTAAGTGTACTCAGTATCCTCATCGACAACATAATCTGGTATTCTTATTATTAAGTTACCATTCTTCCGAATCCCTAACATCTGCTCGGCACCCTCAAATGACCATGTGACTTAAGAGTGAAAATTCTTGGCAAAAAAGGATTTACGAAACACTATCATTCATCAATCCTATACATTGACAATCATCCACATTATAGGTTTTCAAGCAGGGGTAAGACGCTCATTTTCGTTTGGATAATAACACCAAACATCTTGGAGTGTAGTAAACTATCCGAAGATACACTTGACAAATTCTTCACTCCTCAAAGTCAAAAAACGAAACTCAATCATATTAGACCCGTTCAGTATGATCAGGGTAAGCAAATTATATAAACCCTTGGGTTACAGACGTTTTTTGTCCCAAAAAAACATTGTTAAAAAGGGTAGAAGGGATGTCTACAGGTTTTTCCATACTTTTGTGCTTAGTGTAACAACCTTTTTTTAGCTTCCATTTGATGGTCGGTCCATTGATAAACAGTAAGTTGGACAAGCGTAGGGTCATTAGTGTCTTGGACAAACACCAAGCTAATACACCTAGCGTATGAAAACGGTGGGTACATGAGGGATAACAACACCACGTTTTTCTAACTGTTGGATTCCAAGAAACAGCAATATCTCTCATTTTCTCCATTATATTATCATAACAACAATTACATATAATTCCTTGTGAGGAAACCTACAATTTACGTGGTCACAACAACCTGCCTAATAAAGTGGTCCTGAAATCTGGGGTTTGGGGATAAGTTACTAATACTTGTGCTTGGGGAATGTTTTATCATCGATAATCGAGAGGTATATTTCAACTTCATTCATATCGGATGGTACTCTAGACATGTATCTCACTTAATGAGACATATAACAGTCCCGTTTCAACAAGCTTGGTTCAACCGATGACACCAAAGAATAAAAAGCCTCGATCTGCAGCAAATAATCCTATCGTTGGTGAGAATTCTTACCTTTATTTATAGTTTCTTCATATTAGAGGTGGCGAAATGGGAGGGCCAAAAACTACTTGCAGGCAGTATGAGGAAAATAGTTGTAGTTGATGATCTGCTGAATTTCAGGTTTCAAAAAGCTGTTGATTTTGCTTCAACATTATTCGTTAAGTTTGAAACCTGAAATTCAGCTATTGTGAATATTCCAGCATTTTAAGTTGTACCTATTGTGAATATTCTAGCATTTTTGGAATTCTGGCGCACATGAGACAATATGAAGCCACGAGCAGGTAGAAGATAAATATAGCAAGCAAAAGACTCCAGCACACTCAAAGCACAACAACGACCCAAACAACCAGGTACATGTACATGAAGTTTTAGTATTGATATACTAAAGCAAGAATCTCTCCGGTTTTATATAAAAGGTCCAGTCGGGTTTGCTGACCTGATTTTTACTTTAAAATGTTACTACCTCCGTCCCACATTAAGTGTCCATTTGACTTTTTCAAAGTCTTTTTTCTTCAACTTTGACCTTAATGATTTCTTCTTATGTTATATGATACTTGATGCAAGATATATGAATGGATAGAGTTTTGAATATATTTTTCGTTGGTAGAATTTTCGTTCAATATTATATAACACAAACAAAAATATTTATGGTCAAAATTGAGGAAAAAAGACTTAAAAGATTCCATTGTGGACACTTAATATGGGACGGAGGGAGTAATTACTTACATCAATACCTATTTTTGCTTAGTATGTTTCCAAATATTGTGTTATTTCAATAATAATTCTTACTATAGGAATAAAAGTTTTCAAAATTTTTATGTTTCAGATAGAGAAATTCGACCAGTGGCAAGGAACAAATAGCTATCATAGTTCCTTAGTCGATATCAGCGGGGTTCAGGTTTGCTACTTTTGTAACAAATAAAAAAAGAAACAAGAATGGTCGTTTGATTGTTTATGGTAT
>BQNB010112788.1:5077-22080 GCA_026074375.1 Tanacetum coccineum | reverse complement strand
GCCATGTAAGTGATGTCAAATGCTCCACAATGTATATGTTTATCTGCTCCAACAAAACCATCTTTATCCGTAACAAACCGAATAGGTTGCTTTTGTAGATCAACATCATGCAGTACCTAAATGTAATGAAATGTACTTGTTAGTTGTCATGTATCAGTTAACAGATTTTTCAATAAAGCTGGAAAGCAAGTACTAACTTGATCATAAACTCATTGTAGGAATGAAAAATAGATAGCACAAAATGGCTTAAGACCTTATGGTGTATACCTGCTGCAAAAGTAACCGCGTTGTTAGGTAATACCAACATCAAAACAACGGTCCCTTTTTTCCCTAAAAGGATCATTAACCATTCATTATTTTTTGAATAAAGTCCCCATATATTTTTACAAACCTAACTTCATGGATATTTCCTCAGACAGTTGGTGTGCAAAGAATATCACCGATCAATTGATTATAAATTCAAATCATAATTTCACAGCAAATCAAACATATTCAATAAATAAATAAATCATGAACTCAAATCAAGAGAATTTATAAAGCTTACACTATGTATGTAGATAAAACCCGCAACTTTTAGGCACCTGCAATATTGCACCACATAAAAATTGTGAATTAAAATTATTAGATAAAAATTAGGGTAAAAAACCCAAATCTTGATGTTTTCGGTTATCACGATACATGCACTTGTAGATCTTTGGCTTCTTCTTCCAATCTCATATGTTTATGTGTTTAGATAAAGGAACTGAGGGGTTGTATAACCGGTGGTTGGAATCTCCAGGATGGTTCGTGTGCTTTGGCTGTTGCAGAATGAATGTAAACTATTAATAATAGATAAATGTTGTAACTGAGTGCAGCATGGTTTGGTACATATGGTTTTGTGGGTAATACAAAGCTTTTAATGATACAGCCCCATTAAATTAAGCCACTGTATCTTTTAATATAATAGATTACTCAAACAAGGACATCGTAATACCTAAATAGATTGTAAAATACCGTAAAGACTAACATAAATTTATTGTTTGAAAGCGAAAGAGAGTACCATAAACCATATAGTCAGAATAACAGTGAAGCGAACATGCCCAAGAGAAATTCATACGAAGACATTCAAACCAACAGAAGAACGTAAAGACTAATCCGTACTTGCGATCAAAAGAAAAACCATAGAAAAACGTCGGTACTAACATGTCGCAACATGTTACGAAAACCAAAGGATATATATAGAATGGAGTAATGATCTCCACTAATACTTTAGGAACAATTAGCGCTTAAAATAAAATTTTGATACTCCACAACGAGTAATCATTACAACGAAAGAACAAATGGAACATACACTATCTATAATCGAGCAGATCCGAACAACCATTATTCACATCAAGACGGCCGAATAGAAAAGTACAAGATCATCCCTATCCGCCGCTGGGTAACGAACAAGGCATGTTAAAATCAGGGTTATAAAATCCGAGCAAATAATTGAGTAACCGAACAAAATCAAAAAATAGTAATAAAGCAATAATTGGGTGTATCCGGGGTATCCGAACGCTAGATAGAAGGAAAACTTACTAACTTTATAACTATCCCTAATACAACCACACATAATATAACATCTTACACTACCAACTAACAAGCAAACACCGATCAATGCAATCATGGTCACAAGTCTATGTGTGTGATGCCTTTATAATTATGTTAGCCACCATAATTATAATTGCATCCTTTCACACATATACTTACTTCCAAGACTACACCTCTCAATGATAACGCACTTTATAACACAATATACCACATGCACATGTTAAACTACTCCAACTATAACACAGAAAGTTGCTCCATCATAGAAATACTTACTAATAAAAATAAAATCGTAATGACCATAAAGGAAACAAGAGTCCGCACCCCTATCCAAATACAAATATCCGAAAGATAATCAATTGCATCGTACGAGGTAAAAAGAACAAAATAATCTATGTTGGGCCTCGCTGGGAGGTTGACGCTTTGCCATCGCGAAGAGTCACTTTGACAAGCAATCAACTACCCTATCTCATTTAGTTCTATAAGAGGCTCCTTCCCAATTGGCTCCTCTTTTGGATATCTATAGCGCTTAAGTCCAATTAGGAAAATGGTTCCCAATGAAACTTCTTACGAATAAGGGAGACATAGATATAAAAAGTAAGGAATTAATATATACCATATTAGGTAATAGTATACAAAATAGCTAAATAAAAGTTAGACAAAATAAGATAATAAAAGCTATATAATTAGGGGAAAGTATAACAGTTATGATACTAAATTCTTAGGCCCTAAAATGCATCTATATGAAGGACTCCTAGGTTATAGTCTAGGCTCAACCAACTACTTCTCTATAACCAAAGGCTCTGATACCAATCTGTCACACCCCACCAAGGCGGAAACACGAGGCGTAACTTCATGGTTTTTCATCCAACCACCATGTGTCAACAAAAGAATCACTACATGCATAACTAAATATAAAAGACACGATGTGTCATGACAATACCGAAAATAAAGAAATCTTGCATTAATGAAAAAGGGTCTCATTAATACAAAGACATAACATTTCTCTCAAACCTAAGAAATAAAATAGCATTCAAGAAAAATCCATAAAACAAGTACGAAAAGAAAATCAGTAGATAAACTCCATATGCAATCCTAAGGTTTCTCTAGCTACTTTTAGCTTCAAAACCCTCAACATGCTCACCTGAAAATGATGCTTAAAAACGTCAACACAACGGTTGGTGAGAGTCATAGGTTTACGACACACAATTCAAGCTTTAAATCAATTACTGTAATTAATAAAAACAGAACATGGTAGGACAGTTAAGCTAACTATTATACAGGCTAACATGCATACATACAAAACAACCATAACTAGGACGGAACGTGTCCCCTGATCTAAGCCACAAAGCATATCACAGTAATAGGTAGGAACGTTACCCCTGATCCAAAGCACACAACATTGGGTAGGAACATTACCCCCGCTCCAACAACGCATAACATTTAGCACATAACATATAATAGCTACATAAAAGTTCATGCGTAAATTAAACCACATAATCACAGCAATTAAAACATTAAAAAAAACCTTTGCATCATTTCCATCCCAATAAAACATAGTAAAAATGGGACTATGAAACTCACCTGATGCTGAGCTACTTGACAGAATCTTGCAAACAATCTAAACACAACAAAAACACAAGTTACACTCGGTTAGGATAAATGCCCAGACTAATGCAACAATTATATGATGGACTTCTAAACCTTACACTAAGTTAATAATCCTTTAAATACATCTCCCATATCATTTTCATACCCTATATAACCTTAACCATTAACTTCTAATCTCACAGTTTCTGATTGAATTTTGTAGTCACTTTATGACCATAAATAAAATACTAAAACACCTAATTGATGGTTCTCCTTACATCCACTTGCTCCCCAATGAGTTGTGAGCTACTATGATTTTTTAGAAAAAATAATATTAAGTGGAACTATTTTATAAACATTCATCATTACAAAGTAATGAGATTCGGATCTGAACGCACACCAAGAAGTTTGACGTCCTTAAAAATACTTAGAAAATGTTTAACGCTAGCCCTTCAAACTAAAGTTAACAGACACCTAAAATATGATCTTTGATTTTTGGCTAACCATAATTCGAATTTTAAGTAGGGGTTTTACTCCCCGAAATCAGACCCAAATTTGACCTGAATTTACTGTTTTGACAACTTTTCTTACGAAAATCATTAGAACCACTTCCCTACCTCGATATTGGTCGCGGCCGGACTTTTTAAAAACTAGACTCTTTGAACTTATCAATGGATATAAGCCTCACCAAAAATCACGTTACCATCATTGAGATATCATTCGAACAACATGACCTATCTGCCAAACCCTAAATCATAAATTAACACGATCTAACCCTAATCGATCTCACCAACATGTTTATAATTCATCACTAATCACCCCTAATTAGTCTAACATCATTAATTTATAGGTTTTACGAACCAAATTATCCGTCATTTATTGTTAATGAATTAAAAAGAAAAGTAACACAATTAGGGTTTATATCCTACCTAAAACCTTGAATTTTGATACACAAAATCACCACTTGATTCTTGATAAAAAAAATATTTTTTTCTTTCTTCTTTGTCTTGGCCGGTCGAACAAAAGGGAGAGGGAGGGGAGAAGGGTTTTGGTATTTATAGATTTTACAAATGTGTTTGAGATAAATACAAATTAGAATTTGATTTAGTTTAAAACTTTGTTTCCTTTTTCCCTTTTCCTTCCCAAAACCGGTGGCCAAACACCCCTATATATTTATTTTTTTATTATTTTTATTATTATTATTTACATAATAAACCCTTAATTTTGACATTTTTTATAGAAAACCTTTTATAAATCTTTAAACATTTTAAACTAAAACTAAATTAAATAACTATAAATAAATTTCATTTTTAATCTTTATTTTACTAACTTAATAAAACTAAGTTCTAATTTCTATATTTTCTAAACTAAACTTTTAATCTTTACTAACTACTAACACTTAAAGATATATAATTCGTTACATATACTTTTAATTACGTGCACACTTAGACAAATTATACCATCATTTCATTGTTACTGAATGTGAACAAAATAGAAATGCCCATAACAACCTTAAACTGCAATAATAATGAGCCGATCACGCTCTATGGATTGGTAGCGAACTCACATATGCTATAAAACATTAATTATATAGCACTTAATGATGTTCAAGCCAAATACTTAACGTTTGATTAACCTGCTCAAGGCACAGTTGTCACAGTATTCCCTCCTTAGGGAAATCTCATCCCGAGAATTATCTACTAGATTCACCAGCATTATCAACAAACAGTTGGGGATACCTAGCTTTCGTACGGTCCTCGCGCTCCCATATAAACTTAGGGCCACGCTTTGAATCTCATCTAACTTTCACGATCGGACACCCACTGCTTACAACTTCGCTTGCCCATACAAGGGTACAAATAGCAGCATAACAACTCTAAGCAAAAAAATAAACATACAACTACATGAACATCGCCTGTCTTCGAGGAAACTCGTCAAAAACCCTAACCCCGCAACTCATCAAACAAGAACTGTCTTGGAACTAAGTTATGAGTTGTTACAAAGCTCAACGTTTTTGAAGAATCGGCTCGACTTCGAGTTTATTCAAAATAAAACATTAACCAAACCTCATAAGGACATTTAAGGGTGCACTAAGGTCTACCAGTAAGCCTATGTACCCAACTTTAATTAGTACTTCCAACTCTAACTTGCTCAATGAGTACGTGTGGATACGTAGTTTTCATAAAATCCTCATAACCTCGCTTCGAGTTCCAGCAGACTTTAACTATCGAAATTCCTACTAGCTTCAATTTTTAACCCACGATTCGATAATGTTTTTTTCTTGACAAGTTCTTCAACAAAACGAAGAGTTTTGTGTACTTTAATTCTTTCCAAAGGCACGTGCATATTTGCATCCGTCTAATACTCCTTTAAATGTGAAACACATTCAAATACACTACTAAATGCACTACATCTTTCCAAATGCATACTCTTTCCAAGATGGACACTTCCAAATCACTTTATCAACAACTTCAACTCTAAATGTTTACGCATATTGCCCAACATGGCTCTCTTTGGCATCCTCCTAGCCGCTCGTGTGTTCGGACTCGAGTCTTTTCTTTAATCAATATCACCTTATTTGTTGTCTCTTGTACCAATTCTGGTCCAATCGACTGAATTTCTCCAATTTCCGCCCAAGAACATGTGACCACACTTCCTTCCTTACAATGCATTCTTATGAGACATCAACACCCGAATGATATCTATTTATTAGAAAACTCCGTTAGGGTAGAGAGTATTTAGTATTACACAAAAAAGCAATCAATTCACGCCCGCTCTTAATCATATCCTTAAAGGGGGGGGGTCTGAATGGTACACTCACTTTGTCTGTCCGTTTGAGGATGTTAAGTCGTACGCATGTTTAGCCGTGTTCCCAATGCCTTCTGCAATGTCTACAAAGCGCTGTTGGACTTAACAAGACTTCATGGTTTCTTAGAAGTTACTGTGCTCAGGTACATAATGAATAATTATGCTAAGTGGTTAGTTACTGGTATGTTATAATGTTGTCACCGCTAGTAACTATGTTAGTATAATTTAGTCTGATGCATAAAGTTACTACTGTTAGTTGAAAGTTAAGCCTGTCTCAGTGTTGAAGACTATAAATATAAGCTAAGTGTTAGTGCTGATGGTAGTAAATGTTAAGACTGCTTGTACAAGTTACTCGATTGTTATGAGTATTATATTACGTTACTGCTAGGTACTAAATAATTATTAAGCTTATGTTTATTAGTGATGCTGGTAGAAAAGATTACAAACATTATTACAATGCTTGAAGACTTTCTACTGTCCAAGAGGATAAAGACGAATTAAACGAGTAAAGGGTTGTTTTGGGAGAAAAGATTACTATGTGAAGATAAGTATTGAGATATTTATGTACAAGATATACATGTAATGTATTTATTTAAAAGTGATTATGATTTGTTTAGGAAAAGTTTAAGATATTTAGGATTGTATTGTAAGCGACTAGGACCTCTTATCGTCTATTAAAAGGTGGTCTAGGGTTTAGTTGAGATATCGGTTATAGTATTCCTAGTTGTCAAGTCGATTAGAAAAATCTTCAAGGTTGTAACCCTATGTATACTAGTGAAGGAGACTGTATTATGGATTAGATAATATTAGGATCGTTTGGTTATATCTTTGTTTGTCAAGATTACATGTTTATTTCATATACTTCTAGGTATTAAGGTGTAGATTCTGCTACACTTTAATATAACGTAAAAGAGTTTCTACGTCAACTTATTTTGGATTTATCCAAAGGTAATTTAACCTTAGACTATTTAAGACAATCGATCGAGGTTTGGGATCAACAGCCGGGAGTAAATCATTCCACCACGATCGAAAGATTATCGACTCATGCACTCATGCTTGTATAATCTCATTAGTGTAAAGTCGCGCCATATTCTCCATTTCTAAATATATTCATGTACTACCATGTAATTGGCATACTTAGTCAGTTTATCAACTATTACCAATTCGTATCATGTACTTCTTCATCTAGGTCAAAAATTGATGATAAAATCCATTGTTCATCTCTTATCCCTCCTCCATTCGGAATATCTCGGGTTGTTGCAATAAACCCTAAAGGTCTTTGTATGTTTCAGCATTCACCTTTAAACATAGGTCTAAACAATGCTAAATAGGTAGCAATATCCTTTCATACATGGCCACGCTACATATCTCTAAGGTCATTGTACGTTTATCGCTCCCGAATATCCAAGTTCTTGATGCTGATGCCTCGTCCACCATTAATGACCTTACACTTCTTAACAATGGATCCCATAGTTGGTTCATAAAGTACAACCACCATCTTCCTTACTTTCCATTTGTTTATCTAAATCGTGTAATATTTCTGCTGGCTTGTTCTCTTCCTTGAATGCCTCACTCTGGGCTGCCAGTACCATCCTTTTAACTCTAGACTGAATGGTCATAGCCATTGTTCGTAGACGTACAGGTTTCACTCGCACTCCTTCTATCTCAGTGCTCTTAGACTACCGATAGTTCGCCTTTCCGGGGGAAATAGGTAGTGAATCTCACGCAATATAGTCACTATTAGAAGAATTTAACACCCAAACTTCTCGTTCGCATATTGAACTTCGTCTGGTCAAATCTATCGCTGAAGATTCTTATTATCTGTGTAGATAACACAGTTTATTTCCATACAACGTAACAGTCTCCAGGTTCTTAAGCTCAAACCTCTTGCTCCAATTTCTAGGTCGTGCTAGTATAATTCTTCCTCATGGATTCTTTCAAACCTATTCGCAATTTACTATGGCAAACTTCGAGAAGTTCAAAATCAACTGTCGATAGTACCTGCCAATCCTAAGAACAGTCATATCTTGGTTCGTGTCTTAGGTACTTTCCAATTCTTCACTACTTCTATCTTACTAGGGTCTACGTGAAAACACTATGTTGATACTTGCCCGAAGAAATTTAACTACTTGTAGCTGAAACTCACCGTTGGAAACTGGCAAACAAACTCCTCTTTCTTCACAACTCCAACCCAACTTCAAATATACTATCAGTGCTCCTACTTTTGACTTGGTATCTGAGAATATTGTCTAATGAAAATAATGACAAAGTTGGTCCAGATATGGCTTGAACCCGGTTCATACAACCGGCTGATCGCATGTCAACCAAAAGGCATAACCATAGACTCAAAGTGTCCATAACGCGTCCTAAATGCGGTCTTTGTAAAACATCTTTCGTGCTCTCTCAGCCAATGATAACCAAATTGAAAATCTATCCTAAATATATAACGAGAATCTTGTAACTGGTCGAACAAGTCGTCGATCCTGGGGAGATTCTTGGTGGTCAGCTAGTCCAACTCTTAATAGTCTATGCACATTTGAAATGAACCGTCCTTTTTCTGAACAACAAAGTGCTCCCTCATGAGAGTGACTTTATCGATAAAAACATATATCAAACGATCCTAAGGGATACTGAATATTGAATAGGGTAGCAAACGATATCGAATCAAGGTATAAAAATATAAAGGGACTTTCACATCTGGAATAGTTGCGGTTCAACTATCATAAGAATCATTAACAAAGAAAAGATTCTAATAATATGTTACGCTAGAAACCACATAACGAAAGACCTACCGAGCATCCACAACAAAAGAACAATAACGTATAACATTAGTATCAAGATTGATAAATGACAAAGATAAGATTCTTTTTACCAATACCGATTTACTCCGAACGGAAACCAAACTAACATACTATTTTTATTAACAATCCATTTAGAATAATAAGAAAGTCGTTTTAATTTTAAAAAATCATTAAAACACTCGTCTTTAAATTATAATTTATATAAATTCATTTTAATCTGGTGTTGTCATACAAATCCAGAGTTAATTATTTAACCGTGTATCGCATCTTCCATATAAATTACTTTAAAACATCCTTTTTTAATTTCTAAAATTTATCAAAAAACAAGATATTAAAAAAATATTATATATTACTTATTCATAGATTTATTCATCCAGAAGAGCAATAGTTATAGTTTTGTCAGTCAACCAATTTCATATTGTTTCCAAAATTTATTGTAAACATAGTTTCTAAATACACAATAAGGAGACATTTCCATAAAAGTGTTAGTATATTCATAAAAATCACTTTCAAAATAGTTTTCCCTTAACAACCATCAAGATATACTTCAAAAGGCTTTTAATCATCGACATTAATCATAATATTATGTTACTCAAACAAAGGACATAGTAATACAAAAGAGATTGTAAAATACGTAAAGACTCTCTAACATATTTTATTGTTTGAAAGCTACAGAAGAAAGTACCATGAACCAATATAGTCAGAATAAGTGAAGCGAACATGCCAGAGAAATTCTACGAAGACTTACGAAAACATAAAGAAAGAACGTAAAGATATCCGTTCTTTACGATCAAAAGAAAAACATAGAAAAATGTCTTAGTACTAACATGCTCGCAACATTTTAAGATAAACAAAAGGATATATTACAGAATGGAGTTAATGATCTGCACTAATACTTAGGAACAATTAGGCCTTAAAATAAAATTCTTGATACTCATACGAGTACTCAATACAACGAAAGACCCATGGAGACGTACCAATATCTAAATTAAGCAGATCCGTAACATCCAATATTCATTAAAAACATGAGTGCCGAATAGAAAAAGTTAGATCATCCATACCGCCATGAGTACTGAACAGGAATGGCTAAAATGGTTTTATTATATCCGAGCAATAATTGAGAGACGAACAAACTCAATAATCGTAATAATAGCAATAACGAGTATCCAGGGTATCCGTAAGCGATAGATAGAAGGAAAACTTACTAACTTGATACTATTCCTAATACAACCGCACATAAAATAACATCTTACACTACCAACTAACAAGTAAAACGATCAGATGCAATCTTGCTGATGGTCACAACTCTACGTGTGTGAGGCCTTTATAATTTTGTTGGCCACCCCTAATTATAATTGCATCCTTTCACATGATATACTTACTTACAAGACTAAACCTCTCAATGAAACGGCACAAATAAGCACTATCGACATTGCACCATCTTAAACCACTCCAACTAATAACACAGAAAAGGATGGTCCTCAAAGAAAATGACTTACTTATCCAAAGATAAAATCGTAACAACATAAAGTAACGAGTCTCGCTGCGCCTCCAAAATATGAAATATCCGCCACCCCCCCCCCCCCCCCCCCCCCCCCCCCCCCCCCCCCCCCCCCCCCCCCCCCCCCCCCCCACAGGAATAATCTTTAGCATCAGGATCGAGGTAAAAAGATGGTTTTTTTTTTTATTTTTTTTTTTTCGAATAAACTTATGCTGGGGCCTCGCTTGGGTTTGACTTTGCCTTCGCCAAGAGTCCACCAGACATCGCGGGTCCATGTAACTACCGAGCATTTGATAAGCGACCAAATTACCCTATCTCCTGTAGTTCCATAAGAGGGTCTTCCCATTGGCTCCTCTTTTGAATCTTCTATAGCGCTAAGTCCAATTAGGAAAATAGTTTCCCACAAAACCTCTTACGATAAGGGAGACTAGCTATAAAAGTAAGGAATTAATATATAATATTAGGTAATAGTGACAAAATAGCTAAATATAAAGGTTAGGCTCCAAATAAGATAATAAAGCTATATAATTAGGCAGAAAGTATAACAGTTATGTTACTAATACTTTTGCCTAAATGCATTTATATGAAGGACTCCTAGATTATAGTCTAGGCTCAACCACCTACTTCTCTATAACCAAAGGCTTTGATACCAATCTGTCACACCCCGCCAAGGCGGAAACACGAGGCATAACGTCATGGATATCATCACAACACAATGGTGTCAACAATAGAGAATCACTACATGCATAACTAAATATAAAAGACACGATGTGTCATGACAATACCAATACCAAAAAAATTTGCATTAAGTGAAAAGGGTCCATTAATACATAGACTTAAACAATGCTCATAAACCTAAAGAAATCAAACAGATTCATGAAGAAGCCAATAAACAAGTACGATAAAAATCAAAAGTTAGACTTATATGCAATCCTAAGGATCATCTGCACACTTTTTAGCTTCAAAACCCTCACCATTCTCACCCTTGAAATGATGCTTAAAAACGTTAACACAAATGGTTGGTGAGAGTCACAGCGTTTACGACAACAATTCAGGATTTAAATAATTCTATGATTATAAAAAAGAGAACATGGCAAGATAGTTAAGCTAACTATTATACAAGCTAATATGTATTCGTCTAAAACAACCAAATCTAGGACGGAACATATACCACGATCCAAGTCCCAAAGTCCGTCACAGTCATAGGTAAGAACATTACCAGAAGTCAAAGTCATAGGTAAGAACATTACCCGAAGTCAAAGTTATAGGTATGGTATATTTACCGAGTCAAAAGTTATGAGGTAAGAACATTACCCGAGGTTCAAAAGTCATAGTAAGGAAACATTCCCGAAGTCAAATCATCTCAAAGTAATAGGTAGGAACGTTACCCCCGATCCAAAGTCATAACATTTAGAACATAACATATAATAGCTACATAAAAGTCCATGCGTCAATTTTAATACACATAATATTAGAAATTAAAAACATTTCAACAAGAATTTTGCATATTTACCCTCATCCCAGATAAACATATTAAAAATGGGACTATGAAACTCACATGATGCTCAGCTACATGATAAAATCTTGCACACAATCTAAACATAAGAAAAACACAAGTTACACTCGGTTAGACTAATGCCCAAGCCAAGGTAACAATCATATGATGGACTTCTAGACCTTATACTAAGTTTATAATCCTTTAAATACATCCCCCATATCATTTTCATACCCAATATAACCTAAAGCACTAACTTCCAATTTTTCAGTTTCCGGGAGAAATTTAAAGTCACTTTATGACCACAAATAAAATACTAAAACACCTAGTTGATGGTTCTCCTTACATCCCCTAGCTCCCCAATAAGTTGTGAGCTACTGTGAGTTTTTAGAAAAAATAATATTAAGTGGAACTATTTTATAAAAATTCATCATTACAAAGTACTCAAATTCAGATCTGAACGCACACCAAAAAGTTTGACGTCCTTAAAAATACTTAGAAAATGTTTTAACATTAGCCCTTCGAACTGGAGTTAATAGACACCTAAAATATGACCTTTGATTTTTTTCCAACCCTAATTTAAATTTTAAGTAGGGGTTTTACTCCCCGAAATTAGACCCAAATCTGACCCGAATTTACTATTTGGACAACTTTTCTTGCAAATATTATTTGACTAACTTCCCAACTTCAAAACCTTTCGGGGCTAGACTTTTTGGAAACTAAACTCTCTAGACTTATCAATGGACATAAGATTCATAAAGAAAAATGTTTTTATCATTAAGATAATTTTAGTTGAACACTGCCCTAAAATCTGCCAAACCCTAAATCATAAATTAACGCGATCTAACCCTAACCGATCTCATCAACATGCTTATTATTCATCACTAATCACCCCTAATTAGTCTAACATCATTAATTTACAAGTTTTATGAAACCCTAATTTATCCATCACTTTATTGTTACATGAATTAAAAAGAAAATTAAAACAATTAGGGTTTATAAACATTCTAAAACCTTGATTTTGATAACACAAATCACCACATGATTCATGGATAAAGATAATATTTTTTTGTCTGTCTTCTTGTCTTGGTGCGGTCGATCAAAAGGGAGAGGGTGGGCAGAAGGGTTTTGGAACGTTATAGATTTTACAATTGTGATGAGATAATACAAATTAGTATTTGATTTGGTTTATAAACTTTGTTTCCCTTTTCCTTTTCCTTCCCAAAAACGGGGCCAAACACCCCTATATATTTATTTTTATATATATATTATTATTATTATTTACATAATAAACCCTTAATTTTGACATTTTTATAGAAAACCTTTTATTTATCTTTAAACCTTTTAAATTAAAACTAAATTAAATAACTATAAATAAATTTCATTTTTAATTTTTATTTTACGAAATTAATAAAACTAAGTTCTAATTTCTATATTTTCTAAACTAAACTTTTATTTTTTACTAACTACTAACACTTAAAGATATAAATACGTATACATATACATATAAATACATACACACATAGAATTATACGATTATTTTCATTGTCACTAAAATATGAACAAAATGAAATGCCCATAACAACCATAAACTCAATCACAATGAGACGATCACGCTCCATGGATGCTTCGACAAAAAGGGGGAGAAGAAATGTAAACTCATCCACTAAATACTTATTTAGTAACTTTTAAATAAGCATGAGTTTATATTTTGTCATCATCAAAAAGGGGGAGATTGTTAATACAAATATTCGCGCAAAAACGATATTTATATTTAATGATCTTCATGTTTTGATAATAACAAATATAATGTCATACTACATAAAAGTTTACGTAAACAAGTTATTTAGTCGAAAGTTTACTTGACGCCGACAAATCACTTAAGGTATGAATATGGCATTATTAAACATAGTTAATGATCAAAGAAAAATATTATCATTTGCATAAACCTTTTCTAATCAAATGATTTAAGTTAACACATGATTAATTATAAGCTAGTTATATTAATCATGTAAGACAAAATAAGATTAACCATAAGTGGAAACAATCTTTCCAAATCTAGAAAATCTTTCTTTATTGGTGATAAGAAATATTTTGTTCTAGAAGAATCTATTAAACTAGTTTTAATAAGTACAAAACAATATTTTATATAAATTAGGGTTAATCATAAAATGACAAATGTTGTCCCAGCTCCTCGGACGGATCCATCGTAACAAGGCATAGATCCAGCTAATGGTGGATCCGTGGGTCGCACCATCCAGCCGTTTGGGACAGCATTTGAATTTCAAAGGTTTGCCTATAAATAGCAACCTTAAGTCTTCATTTTAAACAACTCTTGACAAATATTTTTTACATACATCTTTTATCTTTTATATTCTTTGATCATTTTACTTGTTACATAATCCATTACAAGTGATCAACTCATTCCACTCTTTAGTGAAGAACACTCAAGAAGACGCCAAGCTTCAAGTGTTAATAGTTTAGTTGTGTCATCACGTTTGTGATAATCATTCATCTTGTAGATCTTGTGTTGTGTGTTGTGTGTATCATATGTGTATGATAGGTTAGTATTTAGGCCACAATATACATAGTGTGTTAGATTGGTTCCATCTCGAAGTAGAACTCGGTATTTAGCTTAGTATTGAAAAAAGTGTAAGCGACGTGTACGGTTTTCTCCGCCTTAAAGGAGTGTTGACATTAGTGCTCAGAAATCAGTCTCAAGTTGGGGTACTTATGGGAGGTAGAGAGTAAGGCGAAGAGGAGCTTTGTAGCCGAACCACTATAAATCATTGTGTCATCGGTTTGATATTTCTTATCTTTACTTGTTTATATTTCGTAGATTATCTTTACTTGTTTATATTTCGTAGATTAGTTACTTACTTATTGCATCGCTATCATATACACTTTCATATATCTCTTGAGTTCACATAAGTCGATAATCTAAGTTTTAATTTTAAAACGGTGAAAACTATTCAACCCCCCTTCTAGTTTCCACAAAAATACAAAAATAATCTTCTCTCAACCCTTAGAATTCTGCTAGACCGTGATCAAGCCTTCCCAACCTATTCCCCTAGAGAATGATAACAACCCTCGAGTCTTGCCTATACTACTACTACAACGGTTAGGTAATCTGCCTAGGAGTTGTTATAAAAACTTCTTGTAGAAGTACTTACGACATTTAAATCAGTTTTTGGCATCCGTAGGGTGGGGATTGTTAGTTTTGGATCACTAGGTTTAACTTAGTTCTACTCGCTGTATCCTTTCAAGTGAGATTTTAATTCCAGTATATTAGCTTTTCTTGTAGTCCTATCTTTTTCTTTCGTGCACCTTTGTTTGTAACATTTGTAATTTGTAACATTATAATGGATAGGTATGGTTATTCACTAGCATAGTATGGTTTTGATGTATTCTTTCTGTGATTAACTCTTGGTGTTTCCCAACAACATCAGTTGAATCTCTCCACTCGATTCGTGACTACGTTTCAAGAAGTAAATCTAAAATTCCTCGAATCATCGGCTACTTTTAGTATATGCGACCCTAAATGAAATACTTTTTTAAAACATTCCCCCGACTTCGTTATCCAGCTATATCATCAATTTAACCAGCAGAAGGGTATTCTTAGGAAGTTTAGTGTTATAGAGAGCATGGTTTCCATAGTGATTCTCGTGGTCCTATATGAAAAAAAAAATGTAGCAACCCAAACAAGCGCTTATTTCTGATGAAATACAATAGCATAATCCAATTGTCCTAAATAGTTAGGGATGATATTGGTTTGGGTACTCGGTAACTAGGTGTTTGTCTATAGCATGGTAGATTATGATGAGCATGGTAGATTGCCTAAGTACGATGGATAATAAGGTAGGATTTATAAGCCCTTGAGCGTACACACAATACCCTACCGTTCATTTTGTGCATTACACACCGCCTCAGTGACTTACCATGAAAGAAGTAGGAAAAGACTTTAGGAACCATTAGAGGGAGAAACCTTTTGAACGAAACAAACTAGAGGAAGGAGGCTTGAATTTTATCACAAAACACTCCTTTTAGTTCTGGGAAGTTCTAGTTTTGATTAGGATCGGGCCCTCAACATTTACTCAATAGTCCATCCTTAGATGTAAGTCTAGGAGACGTAATAGGCCCCGAACCACCCATCCAAAACACATATCCTATATAGTTTAGGATGGAGGTAGTAGAGTATTTTAACACTCAAACACCGCCTTAACTACACATGGAAAAATTCCCACTTACCTAAAAGCGTGTGTTTAGTTATTTAACCCAAGGTATAGATGACCTAAGAGGACATTGGATTTAAACCAGGTTTATTAGAAAAAAGTGTATCCCTAGGTGTTGATATTTCAAATGAGAGATGTTTGTGATGATTAGGGATTAGAACTTAAGGTAAGTTTCTCCTTTAGGTGAGAGAAACTTGTTTATTTGATAGGCCAAATTGTAAGTTGAGAGAGCGTACAATTCTAGAAGCACCATTTAGAGTCTATTCTTCAACAACAAATTTCTCAATGTATGGCTCCTTCTCACAACAATGGTGTGTACCGTTACTATCACCCGCACTTGAACTCAAGTGTAGGGGAACCCTCCCTTTTATCTGTTAAATAAGGGTAGAGTCAGGCTCGTGACTCGAACAAAAACACGTGCTTCTTGGGAGGCAACACAATATTTAATTTTCCCGCATTTAGGAGTGTCTTGTGTTTTAATTCTTTTCATTTATTCTTTTATGTTTGAATTCATCATTTTGTAATCATGCTTGGTTCAATCAAAGGTATTTTGCAACAAAATAAGTGTAGGGGAAAATATCTTTAAGAACCAATTCAAACATGAAAAATAAATTGTTTAGATTAATTGAGCAAACCCTAAACTCTTTTTGTGTTTATATCTTTAAGAACCATTTTGTAATCATGCTTTGTTTCAATCAAAGGTATTTTGCAACAAAATAAATTGTTTAGATTAATTGAGCAAACCCTAAACTCTCTTTGTATTTATATCTATCCCGTCAATTTTATGCTTGGTGTAGTTGTCTTTGTCTTTGATTACAAGTTATATTTGATAAGAAGAAGCTTGGAAGTTCTTAGGAAGTTTCATTAGACAATTCTTGGAGGATGATTTAACCAGTTATCAAATGTTTCTTCTCCATTATTAAGCAAACCAGGGGAGTACTAGTTTCTTTTAATTGTTTTCTTTTCTCTTTATTCGTTTTTACGGGTACTTCTATATTACATTGGGG
>BQNB010112787.1:0-22080 GCA_026074375.1 Tanacetum coccineum | reverse complement strand
CCAAAAACAAATCTTGACCGTCGAACAAGCCTTGGGGATTTGTGGGATTGCCAATTGGGATTAGGGTTTTAGTGGAGTGGGGGGGAAGGGTTTGTACATGGGGTTGAAGGGTTGCAGGGTAAAAGAAGGGGGTGTTAACCCGTGATGTTTGGGGAAGACAAAAATGGCGGGAAAGACTGGTATGAAAAGGTTAGGGGTGACAGGGTGTTGGTTTGAGAAATTGGCAAAGTTAGTCCTCCAAGGTGTTAAGTAACATTGCATCTATGGTCCTTGTTGTTAAAACCTTTTGGGGACTTGGCAATTTCAGTCCCCAAAGGTTATTTGACTCGTTACACCACACGTCCTTGGTGTATTACAAGTATGGGGAGTTGGCAGTATTGCCCCCCCACTTGTTACTTTGCTAAAATGGCAGTTTGGCCCCTCTCTTCTTTTCTCCCTTTTCCTCTTATAAATATTAGTTTAGGGTTTTGGCAATTTCAACCCTTAAACTTATATTTCTTGATTTGTTGACTTTTTGGCTTCGGGGTTGACTTGGGTTGACTTTGACTTTGACCAGTTGACTTTTCTGTTGACTTTTTGACTTGATTGACTTTTCGGCTTCGATTTGGCTTTGTCTTTCACAGTCTTTTCCATTCCGAGTCCGGTTTTGTCGTTTTGGCTTTGTTTTTCGTCTTTTTCTTAGTTATCCGTTCCTGCACAATACAATTAGCAAAACAAGCATATATTTGGCATTTTAAGTCCGTTTTTGGTTATTTTAGCTCGTTTTTAAAGGTAAAAGGTATGTGTAATTAAGCACATACCAAAATCCCCCATACTAAGGTATTGACGTGTCCTCACGCAATGCTATGAAGTAAGCATTTACGAAAAACTAAGAATCTCTACTCCCCTCGACTAATAACTTTGAAAGTAGCCAAAGTGTTTGTCAAGGGAAACTAAAGAATACAAAAGCTTCGACATAGTCCGTTTTCACTATTTTGAAATTCATACACTATTATCCATTATATTTTTGGATTTTCCTTTTTCTTTTACTCGCTTCCTGTTTGACTTTCTTGATTATATTATTACTGGGATCATGATGAGGGAACCACACCATTAGATATTCTTAGGAATTCCTGACGGATTATAAATATTCTCACGATTTTTCACCTAGTTCCAATACCAAGCAATTAAAACACGATATTTTGTCAATATAAGTCTAAAAATGCTATGCACTCATACTTTATGACTTGTGAATTTTAACTCCCAACTATGAGTGTATGATTTATATTGTGTGTACTCTATTTCATCTAACCATTGAAAATTATTTTCTTTTAGTCGTGAATTCAAGATCGAATCATGAATCATGCCAACAAATTTTAGGTACTTGTAACTGTATTTTATTGAACGAGGTTTTAACGTTGAATTTTTTGGACAAATCTTCATCATTTTACTTTAAGTTCTAAACTAGGAATGCGTTGCTTAGTTTGATCACCTACCTAGGCCTCGCTCCCTAGTAGGATATCACAACCAACGACCGATGTTCTTAGTTTGAAAACCCACCCCGTTGCTAGCGTAGTGGGAAATCACATCAACACCTTCTTCCTAATATGGGCTAAGGATATAGGGTGTCTAGTTTGAATACCCTCACTAGACCTCGCTTCCTGGTGAGATATCACAAAACACCAAAATATTTAGAAGTAAGATGTCTTAGTTTGAACCCCAACCTCGTTGGTTAGAGGAGTGTTGTGGGTTATAGACACATCTTTTACTTGTTCCATTCTAATCAATTGTATGCTTCATTTGGCAAAATTTCAATACTCATGCATTTTTGCATTCATACTTTTTCTTGCTTCTTTGGCATTTTTTAACTTTCGAATTTTTAAGAACAGAAAAATCTCCGCTTTTAAAGACATCAAGTTACACAAATTGAACTTTTTCTAAAAAAACATCGATTGAGCTTAGTTGAACTAGAATTTGAGCACGTATGATTAAGTGGATTTAGAAGCCTAACTGGGAGGAACAAGTTACTCATATAAGTTTTAGAAGAATCTTGCTCAGCACATAAACTTATATTTAACTCTATCACTTCTTGTTCTTCACCTTATTAAAATTCGAAGCAATCGAATTCGTGAAAGCTTAGCCTACAAGCGGTAAGTTGAGGAACTAGCTAGGGCTTAACACGCCCGATCGAGTCAAAAATTATTCTCATTCTACCCATTCGGAAAGTCAAAACTGTGTCAAAACACTTATTTTATTTTTGAAATTAAAATTTTTTTTTGTTGGTATTTTTGCAAAAATTTGGTGGTAAAAACGGGATTTTGTGATAACAACGACTGCAGGCAAAAATCAAATCGAAGATCCCCCCCATACTAGAACTAAACATCGTCCTTGATGTTTCAAAGGGGTACCTACGTAAATCTAAGGCCATTTATTAAGCGTGCCAAAAGATAAAACGTTAGTCGATTAGATTAGGATATCTGATTCCCTAGATGAAGCTGAGGATGTGAAGCTCGAGTGAATGATAAAACCGAGAGTCTTCACAATCCGGGAAATCCTGGACATACAACACAAAGCACACAAAACATGGACAAAACACGGGTAATGGAAGAAAACTAGCCTCATCACAAAAATACTTATTTATTACTACTACTGATAAGCATGGGGTGCCTCCCACGAAGCGCCTTGTTTTTGTTAACCGAGTCACAAGCTCGACTCGACCCCGAATTCATTGGTCCATGGGGCAAACACACCAACAAAAACAACAACAAAAAAGTGTTTTTGTTTAAACAACAGTTCAAGTAGCAACCTATAATAGGCCAACAAGAAATAGCAATATTAAGATTTAAATATCAAGGACGACTTACCATAGAAAATTTAATTAACGAAATGCGTTGAGAGCTTGACCTACGAATGATGATGAACTCACGTGGTCTTTCACCCCACACGCATACACAAATCAAACAGCCAACCCAATATTTGAACACGACTACTGCTCTCCTTATGACTTTAAACCCGCACCTATACCTTGCTATCTTAATGCGATTAATCAACAAGGAGACTCAAAACTAAATAACTTAGTTAGGGTTTCTTGGGTTTAGGGTTTCTAGGATTTATAGAGAAAACAAAGTGGGAGGGTTGTGTGTGTATCGAAAACAAGAGTAGAAGAACAAGGAAAACCAAAGTAATGAGAGTATGATGGTAATTGAGTTATGTTGCTTCTGTGTTTTCAAAGGAGTTTGCATGGTCCTTTATGTACAAATAAGAGGTAGGCATAGTGTTCCTATTTAAAGTCACGTTTCAATGTTAACCCTTATAAGGCAAGGATTTTTGGGTTTCTACATAGTCAATGCATAGTGTTATAAAGTGGTATATTGTTTGGGACGTAGGAGCAAAAACCAAAAGGGAGGCAGCTAGATTTATCATGAGAGTTTATGGGTTTTTGAGAAAGGAATAATAGGCTTTATACATTGGGTAATAGAGTTGTTATCTTCTTCTTTTGCTAGGGTTTAGAAGTCACGGGTTGCAAGGGAGTGAGAGATAAGGTTGCAACGTTTTTATTGCTACTAGTATTTAGGGATAGAATAGTTTTAGGGAAAAGATTTGGGATTCTTAGTTTAGGTTTTATTCTAAACCGATTCTTAGGATTTTTAGATAAAGGTTTTACTTATTTACCAACATATGGGTCAAATTTGGGTTAAGAGTAATCATGGGTTGGGTTTATTTGGTTTGAAAGAGTTTTGTGGGTTTAGAATATGTCTAGTTTGTAGGAATACATGGTTTTTTTAGTTTTATCTAGCTTCCTAAATTATAGAAGTTAAGATTTTTGGTGTAGATTGTTTTGAATGGGTTTACCTTGACAAAATTAAATGGACGCGATCATGTATCTTTTCTTGTCGTGAAAATGAATTAAATAACGAATATGAAGGGATCGTGTAAAGTCTCAATGAGTTTAGTTGATGTTTCTAGTTAAACGTTGAATTTTTTTGCCTACGCGATTTAACTAATGCGGTTTAGATGCATAGCTACGCGAAATAAGCTAAAATAAAAAAAAGAAATAATTAAATAATGAAAACTTGGAGTCGTAACATGACTTGAAATCACGGGGTGTTATACCTGTAATAATAGGCTTATCCTCCTAGAACCTAATATGCAAGTTTCTTCTACTTTCCTGGTTCTAATGGTGTATACCCTAAAAACCTTACTATTCATTGAGTATTCAACAAAGAAATCCTCCATCTTACTTTGCCATCAAAATTGCCTAAATAATCTAAGGTATTAAGAATGGTAACATGACACCCAAATGGTCTCATGAAGCTTAGAGCAGGTGTTCTACCTCTAAATAGTTCATAATGGGTCTTGTTATGAGGCTTAACTACTAATACCATATTATGCACATAACAAGCAGTATTAACTTCTTCAGCCCAAAATGTAGTAGGTAACTTAGAGTAAACTAATATGGTTCTAGCAGCCTCAATTAGTGTCCTATTTCTTCTCTCAGCAATACCTTTTTGCTGAGGAGTTCTAGCTACACTAAGTCCTTCATAAAGCCTTTCTAGTTTCCATAAAACTCACTCAGACTCTATTATTTGAACTAAGTTTCCATTGGTCACATCTGATTATCTTTAACGATTCTATCACTAGATTTTCTACCTTAGTTATAAAGCCTTAAGAATGGCACCTAGTTGTTTTCATCCTTAGTTGCTAGAAAGAAAACCCAAGTAAATCTGCTATAATCATCATTGTGACACTAGAACACATATTTCTTATTTATTAAGCTGCTCACAAAAGTTAGACCAAACAAATCCATATGCAACATTAATAAAGGCTGGGTAATAGAGTTCTGAATCTTAGACTTACAAGAGGCTTTGTGTTGCTTTCCCTTAAGCCAAGCAACACAAGTTTGGTCATTTTCAAAATGTTTTATAGGTAAACCTCTCACAAGTTTTTCTTTAACAAGTTTATGAATAGTTTTAAAATTTACATGACCTAGCCTCCTATGCCATAGCATTGATTCATCAAGTGTGGCCTTTGCAACAAGACAAGTTAAACTCTCTTTAGGAATAATATTCTTCATATCAACACTGTACATATTGTTCTTTCTAGGAACTTTAAGTAAAACCTGACTTTCATCAGCTAACTTAAAGTCAAGAGAAAGAACAAAACATCCAGTGTCAGTAAAAAGAACACTGTTCTTTTTGCCACACATCTATGAAACACTAAAAAAGTTAAACTGTAACTCATTGACAAAGTACACATCCTTAAAATCAAGCTTACCAGTTTTAAGAGTTCATTTACCAGTAATTTTCCCTCCTTTGGCTCCTCCCCCAAAGGTAACATATCCTCCATCAAATTCCTTGAAGTCTGAGAGATAGGACATGTTCCCTGTCATGTGCCTTGAGCATCTACTGTCAACATAGCCTTGATCTTCTTTTTATGGATGACCCTGCACATAAAAATAACAAAATTTGTTTCCTTTGGGGACCCAAGCCATCACTAACTTGGATCTGCCTCGTGCATCAACATAATTATGTCTCTTCAAAGTAATTGATGCACTAATAAGTTTGGTAGGTCTCCAAACCTAACATGTTAAGGCCTTAACAACATTAACCTGATTTGCTCTCACATCATTAACTACTGCTGAATTTGGCCTAGCAGTATTAACTGCTTTTGGCCTAGCAGTATAAAATTTCCCTTTAGTAGTATTAACTTTTTGGCTAAATTTTTTTTAGTTAATGTTGTTCTTATTTGATAGGTCCCCTTTATAGTTGATTGTGCTGATTTAGAAAAATGTGACATTGGTCTAGCACTATAAACTGTAGTTTTTGGATGAGCAGTATTAACAGGCCTAGCAGTATTAGGTGATCTTAGGCCAATTTTCATTAAAACTGCTCTTGGAACCATGTTCCTGTGAGCACTAGGGTGAGCCTTTTTAGTAGAATAATTGTAATTCACCCTTGTATAATTATTCCCAGAAACCACCTTTTCCCTTTGATGGTAATTATAGTCAGCTTGCACATGGTCAAAACTTCCACATACAAAACAAGCTTTATTGTATATCACAAAGTCACTTCCTAGCTGTTGGGACTTCTGATTATTCCAGTTTCTTTGATTTCTTCAAGGAGTTTGTGACCTGTACATTTCAGCATACTTAACTGGTTTCCTAACTAGTTTTTCTTGTGGTTTAGCTTTAACAAATTCTATCTTAGCAACAGTAGGAAAAGCAGTTTTCTTCTCTAACTTATCATCTGACACCAACTCCTCAATCAATGGGGCATCAGGAGATTCCCTAACCTCATTAGAAATATCTTAACTAATACTCTTACTAGACTTAGGTCCATAGCCTTCAAACTCAGGCTGAGTAGGACAAATCAAGATTTAGGGGTGAAAATAACCCTGTATGGGGTGGTGAAACGGCATTATAGCTTACAAACCCCACACCCTTTCTACTTTTATCAGTTATCTGACTCCTTATTAATTTGTCTAGACTCTTAGAAGCATTATCAAAATTTTCAATTTTAAGTTGATTGATTTCTTTTCCTTGCTTAAGCTTTTCTAATTTCTGAGTCTTTATATGAGATATCTCTTTTTAGAACAGCAAGTTGCTCACAAAAAATAACCTCATTCTTTTTGTAAAAGACAAGTTGCTCTTCTACAGATGCTAACCCTCTTTTATAAGTAGCTAAATTGAACTCAGATTTGTTAAACTCTATTCTTAAATCATCAAGTTGAGTTTTAAGAGTTTCAAAGCTTTTTAGACAGGTTTTTGAACAAGTTTTGTCATTATGTACCTCAGAGTCTGAAAAAGCCATAAGAGCCATATTTGTAGGGACTTCATCATCTGCCATATAGCTCCAGTCAAAACCAGCTCCATCAATAGCCACCATGGCTTTGGAAGAAGTTTCTTCCACATTTACAGTCCTTCTAGAGCTGTCTTGATTCCTGTTCCTGCTATCTTGGTTCCTAGGTCCTCTGCATTCCCTTGCAAAGTGTCCTATCTTGTGGCAGTTGAAACACTCTACCTTGGACTTGTCATATCTAGCTGTGTCACTCCCATTGATAGTGATCTTTCTACTAGTTTTCTAGAAAAACCTTCTTGTCCTCATGCTCAGCAATGCTAACTGCCACTTCAAATCCATCTCTTCTAAGTCATCTTCATGGATTTGTTCAAGGTCCTCATATACAATTGAGACCCGTTTGTTGACTGGCCAAATGCATAAAACAGTCGGCATCACTTATTGTTAGCAGTACTAACTTGAGTACTAGCAGTGCTAACTTGAGTGCTAACCAAGGCTAACTTGGAGTGTTTGCTCCGTACTAACTTCATAACAACAGTATTAACGTCATTAGTCTGTTTGGGGTTGAACACAAAAGCCATATTATGAGAACTTGAGCTTGAGCTTGCTAGTTCTTTAACATTTTTGTTCAACAATCTGAATTTATTATAGAGATCATCAAAACTCATTGTGTCTAGATTCAGGTTTATTCCTCAAGACCACCACTTGAATATTTCCACAAAGAAGGCAGACCTCTTAAAATTTTCAAATTGAGATCTTCTTGTGAAATATTTTACCAAAAAGTTAGCTGATGACTTACAATTTCTGAAGCCTTGTTAAATAGTGTCAAGGTCTCTGTGCTTGGAGCACTAAAGTTCTCATACATTTATCAAAAGAGTCTCTTGAGTCTTCTTTGTGGCTTTATTACCACCAAATCTTGTTTGTATAGCAGCAAACAAAGTCTTAGCATCCTTGTACGATTAAATGTCATTAGATGTTCATTTTAGACTAGTGCCCATCAGTAACTTACTTTTGCTTCACATCATTCTTCTTTTGAACCTTTTCTTCAGTAGTTATAGGACCTGGTATTAGTGTAGTTGAGGTACCATCAGCATTTATTGTTGTTTGAGCTGCCGGTTTGAATGAGATCCATTCTCTATGACATCCCATAGAGCATAGGTCTGTGTACTTGTAGTATTGCTTATCCTGTGCTCCACATATCATATTCACCCTGTTTGAGAATGGGCAACTTTGCAGTAGTAGTGGTTTGAGCAGTTTCTAGATCCATCTCTTCCTTGTGAATAAAGGGTTCTTCTTGTTAGTTTCTTCTAGATCAAAGTTTCATAACACAAGCTCTGATACCACTTGTTGATCCTATTTAAGATAATTTCCTTAGCTAGTAAAGGTTAAGTTACTTTTTTTTGGATAAATCCAAAACAATATGGTAAGAGCTACATCAATCAGTATAGTAGACAGCGAGATAGGATAGAAGTATATGAACTGTCGCATCACGTTCCACCGCCGCGATAGATAGAAGAAGAAGAGAAGAGAAACGAAGAAGAAAGAAAGAACGAGTAGGCCTCTAGAAGATGATGAAGTAGATTACAGATAGAAGAAGAAGAGATGAAGAAAAAGAAGCACGAATTCATGTTTAGACAGAAATGATAGAAACTTTGTGAATACTAAAGAGTATGCGGAATCTACTCTTTAATACTTAGAAGAATATTAATGAAACAGTAAACTGTATGAACAATGATATTACTGAAAAGCTCTAATATTATTATTATCAATAATACGAGTACTATGTTGTTTGTTCGAGGCGTTTACAACACTGGTAGCTATATATCAAAATGTATATCTAGATGATGTATGATGAGATGAAGATGAGAGATGTCAACTACATGCCCTAGAGTCTCCTTTTATACACCAAGGAACCCTAATGGGCTTACAACGCATTTTCTACACATACATATCTTTTTCTAAAATATCTCATACATATCACTTTAGCAGTACTAACTTATACAAACAGTACTAACTAAACTCTAACAGCAAAAACTCTTCTAGCAGTAGTAATTAATACTAGCAGTAGTAACTTTACAGCTAGCAGTAGTAATGACTTAGAATATTTTCTCTGAACTTCACCAGCAGTAGAAACATAACCAGTAGTAGTAACAATCATAACTAGCAGCAGTAACTTCAACAGCACACCGAGGTCTTTTAATCCCAACAAACGTTTTGTATTTTCTGTGTCAAAGTGAAATTTTCTATCTCTGTTATGGTCAGGAAATTGCACAATGCAATGGGAAAATATGTAGCTCGTGTATTTTGCTACTTTCGTGATTATGTATTATGTCCGAAGAAGAAGTATTAAAGAAGGAAAAATTATGATTATGAAGACGATGAAATTGCACAGAGGATTATGTTATGAAAAAAAATGGAAAAATAGAAAAATGCATCAAAAAAAGAGAAGGAAGTTTTATAGTCGGTTCGTTAAACTTAAACCGAAGAAATTCTTGGAAGAATCGATTATTCGTGGATAAAAATCAACGATGTATAGTTTTGTATTAAGTGACCGATATCACCGCTTTTGTAAAAGTATGTAAGTTTGGGATGTAAGAGAAGTTGACCGTTTTGGGAACGCCAACTTAGGTTGTCTTTGTCATCTCTATGATCGAGGGGTTTGTATATATTTCGATTCTTTATCATGGAACGGTCAGGGAAAAGTTACTAGCAACTACCTTATTTGTTCAAGCTTAATCTATTTGTGTTGTGAATTTTATTTAACAACAATTTGCTTCCTATTCCTAGCGATTAACCTTAGGTTTTACTCGGACGAGGTTTGGATTGGGTCATGCATGTCTATTTTGTCGTTACGGCCATGTATGTGTGATTTAGCCTCCTTGTTGGTTTACTATTTTTGGTGAAAACTGGAATAACTACGCCTATATATTTTCTTCATCCTAGCCACTTTGGTTTAACCATAGAACTTGGGGGAAAATAAGATGACCGTCTCGATACAAACAATTTTGGTCTTTATTTCCATGTTATGCGGGAGTGTATGGGTGTTTGCAGGCTGCTTGTTGGAGTGGTACTTATTGGTTGATGAAAAGATTGTTAGAATGATTAACCCTTAGCCTTATATAAAAACCCAATTTACCTTTTTACTTGTTTCTCCTTAGCTCTAGTGGTGGAGATGTGTATCCTTGCCAAGCTTATGATACGAAGCTAATCATGACCGAGCAACTGAGCGTACCACTTAAATGTTACACCCTAGATTAGTTGAGTGATCTGAGTGATTTCATTTCCATATTTCGTGAGTCGGTGACTTGTCTTGTACAGGTGATTAAAACGTGAAAGAAGTTGTTAAACGGAAAAAGTCCTTAACTTCGGTTAGGTTTACTTTTTTTTAATATAATCTAGGTCTACTTGAGGGACAAGTAGTGTTAAGTAGGGGGGATATTTGATGAGCATCAATTAACGTCACATTTTACACCCATCATTTATCCCGAAATAAAACTAACCACTTTTGTTTATATTAATTATTGCATAGAATTTTTACTTTAATTACTTAAAAGTGTTATTTGACAGTAATTGAGGAGTGAATTGTGAAGACATGGCTAAAAGGCGCATTATTTGTGAGGTTTAAGAAGATATTTAAAGATTGCTAAATTCTGACCAATACGCCATATCCAGGAAAAGAGATACGGCGTGTCAGCGCCAACTCTTCACAAGAAAACGCGTATAATCACTTCCCAATACGGCGTATCCATGTTTACCTATACGGCGTATCCAGCAAGATAACTATTCAGAGATTTGGCGAATAATATATTTTGGGAAGATATAACAGATTGATTATAAACTTTACGCGCACTCCAAGGGAAACACCCCAGTACGCCGTATTGGCCTAGACCAATACGGCGTATCCATACTTTTTTAGACACTATAAATAGAAGACTCAAAAATGAATTTTCGGTGTGCAAAATCATATTCTTCATACCATACACATAAAAGATAATTTTCTGAAGAAAAGAAGAGCAACCAAAGGTCAAGCATCGATCACAATTCCATAGAAGACACCGTGTAATTCCTATACTCTTGTAATCATTTAATTTTTGGTATCGTTCAGTAAAACGTTTAGTTTACCTTGGTTATTTGATCACGCTTGTATAATTACAATGGTTATGGGTTAATACCCTAGGGTATTAGCCATCTTAATGAAGATTTAATGTTTGGTTTGTTTTAAAATCGATTTCTTAATTTATCGTTGAAAGTTTAATTATGTTTATCACATGATACTTGTCTACGTGTTTGAATATGCGACCTATCATTCAACTGGGTCTAGTTACGCCTAACAAGTGAGCTAGATACTGGGATAGCTCTCCATATCGTGTTTTATATTACTGGACCAATAGGATCACAAATAACGTTCTGTCTTTGTCTTTAACATTAAGAGCCTTTGTTGGCGGGCAGGTGACCCATAATGTTTTAACAAGTATGTTCTTGATTAATTGATAAAGATTTGAACAGTGGACTACCAGTATATAAAATACCGTCAAACAGTAAGTGGGTAAAGTCCCGATAGGCTAGGGTTTATCAAGATCACCATTGCTTTAATCCTTAGATAGATTATAATTAAACTAAAAGGATGCTTTATGCGGATACGTTAATTGTAACAGGATTCAACGTGTCTAGGTCTTAGGATGATGTCCCGCCTAAGTATTAAGAATGATATGCCGCTTCGAGATAAGAAATTATTGCACTAAATAAACAAACCAACGTCTAATCGGATTTAATATGGCTAATATTGTTTTCTATTATTTGGCTTATACCGCTCTTTTATCTTCTGATTGTTTTCTTACATGTTTATTGTGTTTAGAATTGATTATTGTCACCATAAAACCTGTGCCAGTCTCTCAGCCTGAAAACCCCCCATCATTGTTAGAAAACGTATATAGCATATGTTTAACAAGTAATTAGTTTTAACTTAAGTAGAGTAATAAAAATATTGATAGATTATAAGGTTAACGACCTCGCTCTTAGTGTTCGACACCATACTTACCACGAAACTCCACCCGATCGGGTACACTGCCCGTTAAAGTGTTGTTTCAGGATAAGTTGGCTAAATAAAAATTTAAAACATGGTAATCAATAAATTGACCCTACACGACAGCACATCACCATATTACTTTTTTACTTAACGGTTGACCTATGAACTCACCAACTTTATATTGACCCGTTTTAGCATGTTATTCTCAAGTCCTTAGTTGCACTATCATGGATAGGATTAGAAGCATCATACTAGAGTCACGTTTTGCAGCCCTATTATTTAAGAGATTTTATTGCATTTCAAATGTCATTTGGTTATGTATAAAAATCTCCTTTTATTTACGTTGTGAAGTCTTAAAACTATGCCCTTTTGTTGAAATGTTTTTGTTGTAATCAAACGTGTATTTTCAACAACTCATATAGAGGTCGTTTAATATGACCTGTGACTTTGTTCCATGATAGTCATGCCCCGTTATCTTTTGCTATGATTTGGGGGTATGATAGATTGGTGTCAAGAGCCATGGTTATAGCAAACTAGGTTGCATTAGTAAGCATAGACGATAGCCATTTCAGGATAAACATTCCGCACGCTAAATCACTAAACATTTATACATGCCTTACATGCTATTGTTTTATATAATATTGAAATCGTAACAGAAAATGTCAATCCCCTACGTGATCGTACTATCCGACTCCGAGGACGAGTTTGAAAACTCGTCTGCTACCATTCTGACACATGCTTCACGTACTTACACACTTATGTCGGACTAAGAGACGAAATCGTTTGAGGGCGAACCAATGGAAACTGAGTCGATCGAGAGTGAACTCGAACTTGAAAATGACACATCTAAAGAAGATCATTTGGAGGACGAAGAGGAGGAACCACTCCTGCTCATGTTATATCTACTCCCCCCGTCTAACTAGAGCAGACTCCGTCATTCTGGAAATTTTGAAACCACCCTAACGGGTCATTGATGACCTACACACAGAGGAAGACCGTTCGAATGCCACAGATGGACACTACCACCACTGCTACGACCACTATCGAACCTACCGCTAAGCCCCTATCGATAGAAGTTTCGTTTCCACCAATTTTAACCCTCTATTTGATATCGCCCCAACTAGCCTAGACACTAAGTACATTATTGAATTAGCTGATGGTAAGTTAATATGAGTCGATACTATAATTCAAGGGTGTACCTTGAATTTATTAAACCATCTATTCAGCATAGACTTGAAGCCCGTAGAACTTGGAAGTTTTGATGTCGTCATAGGCATGATTTAGTTGTCTAATAATCATGCAGAAATTGTATGCAGCGAAAAGCTTGTTCGTATTCCCTAAAATAATGAAACCTTAAACAATATAAGGTGATAGGAGCAAAACTAAGTTAAACATCATATCATGAACTAAGACTCGGAAATATTTATAGAAAGGATGCCATGTTAGATGGCACACGTAACGGAGAAGAAGTCGGAGGAGAAGCCACTTGAGGATGTGCCCATTATGCGGATTTTCTAGAAGTCTTTCCAGAAGACTTGTCGAGACTCCCACCAACCAGTCAAGTGGAATTCGATATCGACTTGGTGCCTGGAGCTGCACCAGTGACATGATCACCATATAGGTTAGCCCCTTCAGAGATGCAGAAACTATCAAGCCAATTACTAAAACTTTAAGATGAAGGATTTATTCGACCGAGTTCCTCGCTGTGGAGAGCTCCGGTCTTGATTGTTAAGAAGAAGGATGGATCCTTTAGGATGTGTATTGACTACCGGGAGTTAAACAAGCTAACTGTAAAGTACCGGTATCCACTCTCAAGAATTGATGATTTGTTCCGTCAGCTATAAGGTTCTAGCTTCTACTCAGAGATTAACATACGATCAGGTTATCACCAACTTAGAGTTCGAGAAGACGATATCCCAAAATAGCGTTTAAGACTCGTTATGGTCATTATGAATTCCAAGTGATGTCGTTTGGTTTGACCAACGCACCATCAGTATTCATGGACCTTATGAATCATGTGTGCAAACTATACCTAGACAAGTTTGTAATCGTATTCATAAACGATATTCTGCTTTACTCACAAAATAAAGTAGAGCATGAAGAACACCTAAAGGTAATTTTAGAAGTGTTTAAGAAAGAGAAGTTGTACGCTAAATTTTCTAAGTGTGAATTTTAGATCCGAAGAGTACAATTTCTCAGATATGTAATTGATAGTCAAGGCATACACGTTGACCCTGCTAAGATCGAAGCTATCATATATTAGGCGACACCTAGAACCCCTACAGAGATACGCCAATTTTTAGGTCTTCGCGGTTATTACAGATGATTTATTGAAGATTTTTCCAAGATAACTAAGCCCTTGACTAAACTGACTAAGAAAATCAAAAGTTTGATTGGGAAGAAAAGCAAGAGTCAGCGTTTCAACTGCTGAAGCAGAAACTCTGTAGTGTACCGATTTTATCCCTATCGGAAGGAACCAATAATTTTGTATTTTACTCTAATGCCTCGCATAAAGGACTAGGTGATGTATTAATGAAGAAGGAGAATGTCACAGCCTACGCATCTTGTCAATTTAAGATTACAAAAAGAATTATATGACCCATGATTTGGAATTAGGAGCCACAGTGTTTGCTCTTAAGATTCGGAGACACTAATTATATGGTATAAGGTGTACTGTATATACAAACCATAAGAGCCTACAACACATAGTCAACCAAAAGGAGTTGTATATGAGGCGACGTCAATGGATCAAACTACTCAATGACTACAATTGTGATATTCGTTATCACCCTAGAAAGGCGAATGTTTTAGTCGATGCCCTAAGCCGAAAGGAACAGGCTAAGCCTCTACGAGTTCGAGCGTTGGTCATGATGATATATACAAAACTCCCCTCACAGATTCAAGATACACAAGTTAAAGCATTCAAGTAAGAGAACATAAAGAACCAAACCCCACGGGACATGGACACAGAATTTGAGACTTGGTTAGATGAAACCCGATGTTTTATGAACAGAAGTTGGTTACCACATTTTGGAGTTCGAGGGAATTATTTATGAATGAGTTGCACAAATCCAAGTATTCTATCCATCCTGAATCCGACAAGATGTACCACGACCTTAAGAAGTTGTATTGGTGGCCTAACATGAAGGCTGACATCGCCACTTATGTCAGCAAATGTTCGACGTACTCAAAAGTGAAGGCAAAATACCAAAAAATATCTAGGTTGCTGCAGCAACGGGAGATACCCCAATGTAAGTAGGAACGGATAACAATGGACTTTATCACGAAACTGCCTATGACATCGAGTGGTTACGACATGATTTGGGTAATAGTCGATCGTCTTACGAAGTTCGCACATTTCCTGCCAATCAAAGAAACTAACAAGATGGAGAGGTTGACCAGAATTTATCTAAAGGCAGTAGTCTCAAGGCATGGAGTGCCAGTTTTAATTATCTCAGATAGAGATAGTCGATTCATGTTTAGATTTTGGTAGTCACTCCAGAGAGGGTTGGGTACTCTTCTGAATATGAGCACTGCGTATCACCCTCAGATAGATGGCTAGAGTGAAAAGACTATCCAAACCCTTGAGGACATGTTGCGCGCATGTGTGATTGATTTTAGAAATGGTTGGGATAACCACCTGCCACTAATCAAATTTTCTTACAACAACAGTTACCATACCAACATCAAGGTTGCTCCATTTGAGGCACTTTATGGATGAAGGTGTCAGTCACCCATTTGCTGGATTGTGGTTGGAGATAGCCAACTCATTGGTCCAGACATCATTCATGAAACAACTAAGAAAATCATACAGATAAGAAACATGCCGTAGGCCGCACGTGATCACCATAAGAGTTACAAAGATGTAAGGCGTAAACCTTTGAAATTAAAAGTTGGAGATAAGGTAATGTTGAAAGTCTTGCCATGGAAAGGTGTAATTTATTTCGAGAAACGAGGAAAGCTAAACCCAAGATATATTGGAACCTTTAAATTTTTAGCAAGAATTGGCTCGGTATCTTACCAACTTGATCTGCCGTAAAAACTTAGTGGTGTCCATAACACATTTCATGTCTCGAATCTAAAGAAATATTTATCAGATGAAACACTCGTTATTCCACTCGAGGAAATTCAAGCTGATGAAAAACTGCACTTCGTTAAGGAATCGGTGGAAATTATGAACCGGAAAATTAAACGGTTGAAGCAAAGTCGTATTTGGATCGTTAAGGTTCGATGGAATTCAAGGACAGCTCCCGGATTCACATGGGAGCGTAAAGATCAGATCCGTCGCAAATACCCACACCTTTTCTCAAACACCTCACCATCGGATAACACAAACTAAATTTTAGGACAAAATTCTCTTAACCATGGGAGACTGTGACAACCGAAAACTTTAGGTTATAAAATATTTATAAAATAGGACTTTTTTCTAAATAAACAAATATTAGACTTTACGTATAACCGTTAGGTTATCCCACGCATAACGAGAACTATCTTTGGACGTTTTACATCACTAGACTAAGGTTTAGTCTACATTAAGCAAGCATATTAACATTTTTGTGATTATTATTTTATAATCATATGCATTCGGTATCACTGACTACACGTAAGTCTTTCATTTTTGCATCATTTTACATTCATGCATGCATAACATACGCACAATTCACCACCCTTACGTATACCTTAAATACCTTTATACTTTCAAAAACTACCTTTTTCCTCCTTTTCTCCATCTATAACCCCCTCTGGATTCTCTCAAGCCATCATAAGACTCCCAAACTTTGTCTCCCCAAAACTACTTAATACACAATGGGTAAAGCTAAACATCAATTGACCGATGCAAGGTCACTTTCTTCCCCTCTCTTGTAGCCATCAAAACCTATGGCTCCATGAGACCTTCACCTCCCAAATACACTTTTTCCATTTTAATGAAACTACACCAAAGCAAGTAAAAAGCACCTTTGACTCTTCCTGTTAGCCTCACTTTTTAGTGAAGCTGACATCTTACACGTGAATTGACTAGTCTTGGACACTGCGTATCACGCATGGGTTATTTATGTAAACTAGAAATAGTTTGCTTTTTCTTTTAGTATAAATACCCCACATGGCTCTCCATGAGGGGTGGTGGATGTTCATTTTGTAATTTTCCCTTTCTCTTTCTAATCTAATATTTTCTTTCTTTTGTTCATCTCACCCTCTCTTTACTTTCTCTTACTAGAAAATACAATGATTTATCTTTGTTTCTTTGATCAACCAAGACCCCCCTCGAAAAGGTGTTCACTAGTTGTACAATTGGTATCAAGAGCTAACCGGGGGTGTATTTTATTCATGTGTGTTGTGTTCGTGGGCTGTTTCAGCTTATCCCGACAGCTTATTTGTGGCTTATTTTTCATTCGGCTGTATTTTTTTGTTTTGTTAGTTAAAAGTTTAAACACTTTTCTATTAAAAAACCTTCACTACCTCTCTATCACATGTTTTTATTTATTGGGCTTAATAGAATGTTTTCTTTCTTTTGGATATGAAATAACAAACAATAGCTTCAACTTTTGTTTTCATTTTCAAATCCTCTCCACAAAAGCTTTAAACTTCTTAGTCTAAGCTCATTTATGTCTTATTTCATGGCGTTTTGAGGTTTTTTCATTCGTAGATTATTTGTTGTTTATAAGCTTCTTACAGCTTATTTTCAAAGCTTATTTAGTGGGTTAAATCTGCTTAAACAATAGCTTATTTTAGAGCTTATTTTGGGTGGCTTATTTTTTTGTACACAGTTTGAAAAACAATAAGGGGAACAAGATCCATTTTTAGATATAAGGACTGGGTTGTTTTGTTGGTTATGAAAAAAGACAAGACAATGACGATTGTACAATTTTGAAGTGTAAGATATTGGAAATCAGAACACAATTGAATGACTAGTGGATTAGCCAAGTTCTAGAGAGAAAAAATGAGAGAGAACTTTCTAGAGAGAGAAAATGAACTTGTATTATGTAAATGACTAACCCCACCTCTTCCATGTCATGGAAGAGGCTTATATAGTATCAACAAAACCGGCTATAAGGCCTTAGTAGTGGGCTTACACGTTGGGTTTAATACCCGGCCCATTACTGAATGTTATACATTAACTACTTAACTACGAGCAACAATAAACGGTAAAATACATGGGGTGACCGAGTCTTTTTCTAATATCTAACAATCTCCCCCTAAGGGAGGTCACCCCAAAAAATACTAAATTAAGCTCTGTAATGTTGATCTTGTGTTCAGCTCGTAGTCTTTGATTCTTCATGCATTGATTTCTTTGTACATAATGTAGAAAACTTTGAGCTTAGTTCCTTTGACTTATGTGATCTTTGAGCTTTCTTTGAGATCATCAGCCATAATAAATCTTTTAATCATCCTTGTTGTGGTATTGCCTCCATGTAATGTTGTGACCTTCGGATCGGCATGCTCACACTTTTATGGATCATGATAGTACGCATCAGAGTTGCGAAAGCTGTATTGTAGGTCTTTCAGTTATCATGATGTCTTTGATTAGGAATATTAAGTGTGAGCATGGGGTTATGAATTGACATGTCTCTTGCCATCAGCTGCTACCGTCGGGAATTCCTGCAAGTATATGTTAGTAATAAACAAACGAAAGTGTCTTTGTTCACTTTCGTTGAATAAGGTTGCAAGAACCACGGTTCCCCGTTAATCAATATAAATACTACCTATGATCAGGTAGAATTCTGAAGAATCTCCTTGACAGGGTTTCGAAGCTGCGCTAGCCGTTCTCAAACCGGAGCATCTTAAAGTAGACAAAACACGGAGTGAGTAACCCAGTGAATTAAAAATCCACTGATCAATGAAAAATTAATTTGAAAGTCAATCGCGTGTCACTCAGAAAAGAGTTTTTGTGAAACATCGACGGTTTTATATCATAAAATCAAATTTCATCAGAAACACATTTGTTTTGAAAGATATACACAGTCAATGTGCTCGAAAATCAGTTGTTGAGCACATCGAAAGGTTTTTCAAAAACTATTCGTCAATTCACTGCCTGGAACAAGTTTGATTCATAAAGAATTGCACCATTGTTGCTTTCCATTTGTCACAAGTTTGATCCATAGTGGATCTCACATGTCACCTACCAAGAGCTTGTTTGATGTTGGCTCTAGAAGGATTTCTATCTTCATTGTGAGTATTTTCGTATCACTCGGATGTTCTGGCAATACCTTGAGGATAATACGTAAGACTCTTAGAATCTTTACTTGTTGTCACAGTGTGTGATGAACAAGCATAGTTTGTATTAGTGTCCTAACAAGATTTATGGATGATCTCATGGCTCTAGACTCAATCGTGCACATTTTGTTTTTAGTAGTCGGAGGCTGGAGCAGAGTGCCACCTTTTCAATATCGTCTAACTCGGAATGAGAGAGACGATAGAAATGTGTTGATCTCCGTGAGAAATGAAACAAGAATCCTTTGAGGGATCTTGAGTGGCTAGGAAGGGTTGTGTCGCATATCACTGGGTCCATGATACTTGTCTTCAATGTCAGTAATCAACCATGTGATTCTGACAGAATATGTGGTGACCCAGTTTCTGCCTAATGTCAAAGGAGGGCTGTTTTCTTTTCACCCTTTGTCTTAACATTTTTTTTTCATTCTTCAACTCCTTTAGTGCTTACCGAGACTTCATTACTAGTACCTTATTGGGTGTGTTCCAGTACTAGCTCCATCTCAGTCCGCACTATTCTCTTATTCTCACATTACTCCTTTTGTAATCATACCTAAGGACTTGTACACTAACTAGTGGATTGTCCCTGGGTAGATTCCTCCGGCTCTGGCGGGATCATGGGAATATGTACCTAACCTTACCATCCTTATAACTCTAATAAAGTAAGTACAGGGTCGGTCTTTTGGTATAGTTCACTTCGCCATAAAACTAATTGAAAAATCAATCAAGGTACTTGTGATATAGATATCAAAGCCATTGTACCTTGATTGTTTTGATTATTTAGAAATGCTCCCCCTCAACAAGTGCGTCGGTAATCGAAATTGTTTGGCACAAGGAGGGAGAAGTACCTGCTTGAGTCTTAATAGATCACATTTTTATCAGATTTAATATTTAAATCACATTCTCTCCCCTTATTAAAAATTTCAAACCCTTTGAGATTTAGGATCTCAATTGATTTAAATATGTTAGAAAAATTTAGGAGAAATGTGGTCTGATTAAATACAAGCCGATATTGGAACCTATATATGCTCCCCCTCAATTGATGAGGGATTCTGTTAGTGTCAGTTATGATGATTTTATAAATGATTTAGAGTTTAACGAGAAACTCATGAAAAATTCATAAACTGACACATAACACTGATAACTACACAACTAAATAATGTACAAAGTTTACAATATAATACACATGATATTGACCTTTTAATTGGAATGACGATATCATTCCGTTCTCTGAAGAAGTCTGTAGTCAATATCACGAACACGTCCACCAACAAAGCATTCCAGATTCTGGTAGATCCTTCTCGTCTTCAGTCGCCTTTCAATTGCCGCTATGAACTCTTTGCTCCTTGTCACATCCTTTTCAGTCCAGAATCGCGTATTCATACCCGGATTGAGCCGCTTGACCTTGAATTCCTTGACTCTGTAATCTAGTGCTTCCAGAATACGTGTCAACGTCCCATCACTGAACTTGTATATTTCGTTGAACCGCATGATCTTTCGTTCATTGTTGTTGACCGGGAACACTACTGCTCGAGGAGACTCAATGATGGTATAATCATGCTTGAACTCATAGCCTGTTGCATCCCATCCTGGTTTAGTGAGGTTCAACTATGTCTGGTAGCTTTCAATGCCGAGTTGAAAGTCTTCAACCCGCTGTCTAATCACCAAGTTTCAGGTCCATAGCTTGACAGCAGTAGATAGTATTCGTTTGTCTGAACCAGGAAGATGATCAAGATGACCTTGCAGAAGAAGCAGATTCAGGTCTTCAAAGTCACTGGGATACAGGTTCTTGAAATCTCTATCCGCAATCATGTGTTCTTGGAAGTCAGCTCTTCGGAGGACAATTTCGCTCACTTAGTCATACCCGTATCTTGAGTATGCTTTGATTCTGACGACACTAAGAATCCGCATGTGTGTTCTGACATCTTTTCTATGCGACATATAATCATGTCTGTCAATATAGAACTTCTGTCGATTAAACCACCAGTGAGAGATGCCATATTTTGCACTTATATCATAAGTACACACATCATCAATCCACATTTGTTCCGGCACTAGCAGTTCAAGCCCAAAGTCAGGATAACTAGCAGCCTTCATCTTGGAAATCGATAGTGCAGGATTGCTTCCCTTGCTGCCATATCTCAAATACTCCAAGTCTTTATTGAAGAAGAATTGTGGTTGAATAGTGACATGACCTGGAGGACCACCGAGAGGCAGTGGTCGGTTGACATCGATTCTGACATGATCTCCTTCTGGATTCGTCCAGTCAACCTGAGCTGTGAGCATCTTGTGACACTCCTCCATCTGGAACTGAAGGTGAATGACATCTGGATAGAAGGCTTTAACAACTTCATAAGCCTGCCCTTCGAAATCTGCTTGTGTAAGCGTGGTCTTGTTCACTTGTCGGCAGTACCATTTCAAGAAAGTCGTCATGTCTCCAGTCTTTGCAAGTAATGAGTTCTCAGCAGGGGTTTCATAAGTTGAAACCAACGTAGACGCCCAGTTGTTCTCAATATCTGATACATTAGAAGAAGGAATGGTCCAAGCAGGTTCAGGAGTCGCTGGTCTTTCCTCTTCAGGTAGTGGTTTCCACCAGTCTTGTCTCGATTCAGCTTTTGGTAGGTGATCATCCCTGGAGTCTTCATCATCAGACAAATGTACCAGCTCATCAGGGATGGAATCATCTTGCATCAGAGAGTCGGTAGGAGATAACTCTTGATCTATTGTAAAACTAGTTGACTCGAATCTAGTGTTAGATGTAGTCCAAGTCATGGATTGATGTGTGGAGGCCGCAGGCTTGGACAAGCTTGGAGCTTTACTGCCTTGTTGCTGAGCAGATCCTGATGTACCAATAGATGGAGGAGGAGGAGGTGGTGGCAGCTAAGAGGATCCTGATGCACCTGAAATACCTGGAGCATCAGATGCACCTGCTAGAGGAGGTGGAGGTGGTGGCAGAGAAGGTGGAGACCCAAAAGGAGTTCTTAGAGCTGCACGCTTTTGAATAATCTAGCTCCAATGACTTCTGCAGAGCCTCATACAAGTCATTGTGAGCCTCATGAGCCTTGTAGGAGTTGT
>BQNB010112786.1:0-22080 GCA_026074375.1 Tanacetum coccineum | reverse complement strand
ATATTGAGCAAGGATTTGCTACTATGAAGGGTTATAGAGGAGGAAGTGGGGGATGAAGAAAAATGAAGTGTTATGGCTCCTATTTATAGGTAAAGGACCCTTAAGGCTTAAGGTATGCTTGAAATCTGAGATGGGACATGTGTACAAGCTAGGTAGGGATGTGGAGAAGCTATTAGATGTGGTGTATAAGCTAGAAAACTAGCTTTGATGTGTTGTTTTGCCCATGGTCTTGGTGATGCCGCGGCTGAAGTAAGCAAAAAGGGAGGCCATGTGCTCTCATATTTGACCAAGGAATGGTCTAAGTAGGTGACTAAGCTGCTTAAGGGATTCTAGAAGAGTTCTTGGGTGGTCATTTGCACATGGTAGCAATTTAGAGGGGTTAAAATGGTCATAGAAGCAAACCGGGTCTATTTTAGGTTCGACGGGTTCTTCAAAGGTTTTAACAAGGTACATTGTGTTATAAATGATTAAGGAATGATGAAATAGGTTGTTAAGGTCTGGGATTAAAGTAATTAGCAAATATTAGCAATTCGTTTGGGTTAAAACGGATTAGAATTGAAGAAATGGGAGTACGGGTTCAACTAGGGCTCGTTTAGGGTTTTCTTGACTTTCTTGGCTTATATTTTGCATACTCTTGATTAGGAATGATGGAATACAAATCCTAGGGCTTATATAAAGTATTATAAATGAAGTTTGGTCGTTGTTTTAAGTTAAAATGGGTTGAAATTGAGAAAACGAGTCAAAGTTACAATTAGGGCATAATTAGGGTTTCTGGATTCGTTAAGGTTTTCTAGGCTTTGATTTCTTGCACATTGCCAAGTTAATGATAGATAATGATTTGTAAACTCATTTTATGAGTTTATAATGGCCCTTGGTTGGTTATTTGGGATTAGAATGGTTTAAAACAAGTAAACGGGTTAAATGAACCAATTAGGTACATTTAGGGTTTCTAGGATATGTTTTACGTACAAGTGAAGTAAAATGATGAAGTAATGATGAAATAATGATTGAATAGGATTGATATGATTGTAAAATAAGTTATTACAACTTAATTAAGTGTTGGTTTGGGTTTACAATGGATAAAAGCCAAGAAACAGGTCATGTTTTAGAAACTAGCTCGGTTTTAGGGTTTAGGGTTTTGAATTAGGGTTTTGAGTGTAAAAAGATGTATGAAAGCTTATGAATAGAATATTTAGGGTTTATACATTGTAAAATGAGTATATTAGCTTGCTTAAGTGGTGGTGAAGAAATTAGAATGAAAACGGAGGTAAAACGGCTATTTTAGAGATCATGCTTAATGACTTGTACATTGAGCTTTTAGAGATTTGTACTTTGACTTGAAGAGATTTTATATTTCAAATGAGATATCATATTACTTGTACATATGCTTTAGTAGCTTGTGCATTCACTTTAGGGGTTAACCTTTCAAGGAATTAGGGTTTAGAGGTATACGATAACGGTTTAAAGCCCGTTTTGATATAACGTTGCGAATGGTACATTATAGGAATAATGTACTTTGTAATAAGGATATGATGATATTAAATTGATATATTATGATGATTGCTTGACATATATTAAGATAGGATTGTTATAGATAGGTTGCGTGAGCTCGTCTACTTTAGTTACGTAAGTTATATGACATACTGAGATATTGACAATGCAAGTAATGTAATAAAGCGAAAAATTTCCCCGTACAATTGTGATAATAGTAAAATAAGTTTTGCATTTGATGAAAATTCTTGGGTTGTTATAAGAATAGCATAATCAACTGGTGTGGTATTAACTTTCTTTTATAAAACCATTGGATCTTGTTGTTTTAAAAGCATTTTTGAACGACTCTCTTCAGCAAGCATTAGGGTCTCTTCGGAGTCAGGAATCACAATAGCACTAGTGTTCTTAATGACATTACCATCATAAATTTTTGGTTCAGCTATGATCTGTCTTCAGATAGAAAGGATTGAAAACCTAGAGCTTGTTTAGTGGATTCTGGTCATAGGAAAACTGTGGTTTTGGTCAACTTGATGGAACAGTTTGTGCTGATTGATCTTCTTTTATACACATGTGTATCGAGCTGTTTGATCTCTTTTCTAAACGCATTTTCTCTATCTAATGTTTCTGATTCTTCGTTCTTAAATCATTTTTGCTTTGAGAGATGTAAATGTTTTAAATTAAATATTCCTGTTCTTTTAGATGTTCAAAAGACGTTTGTTAAGATGATCAATCTCGACAGCTGTTACATGAATCTAAAAACGTTTATCTCGGGCTCTATTAAATCAACATTTTTTGTCTCTTTCAAAACTTTATACTTGTTCTTTATATCTTCCAAGCTCAGCATTTAAAGTATCATTGACACTTTTATTTTCTAGATTGATCTTGGTGCAATTAATTACTTGGCTTTTCAGTTGTTCTATCACAGATAATATTAGTGCATCGTGTTATGCAGAGGAATTTGAATTCTGAACAGCTGCCTGTTGTGTTTCATGCACATACTAAGAATAAGGAATGATATTGTTATCACTGGTTATTTCAGTTTCTGAATGATTCACAACACTCGACTGTTTAGAAGATGGCCTCACCTGCACAACTTGATTTATCATATTGTTATCCATATTATCAGGATTGTATACCTCAGCGAGAGCATCTGAACCATAATGAGATAAATTTGCCATGAGAGCAACTTCGGCAGTATTGAGTTCATCACAATCAGAGTCATATACATCCAAATCATCGGCTTGATAAGTTGCATTGTGAGTAATGACGGTCTGTGTGGCTTGACCTTCTGCAATTCCTAGATCTGCTAAAAATGCTAGCTCTTCCTCATGTAGAATTTGACCATTTGCTTGAGCTTGAACCAGCAACACTTTATCTTAAACCATGAATCATCCCTTTTCCTTTTTGGTTTAGTGCATTGTTTGGACATGTGTCCTTCTACCTTGCAGTTTTAACAAATAACAGTAATTTGTTTCCCAGAATTACTTCTACTCGCTCCTGGAGTGTAGGTCCTTGTAGTACCCGCAACAAAAGAAGTTTGTCTCCCCTGAATTGATTGTAATGTCACTCTTCCATCATTAATGGTAGCTTGTTGCCTAGGGTTTGACGAATTCCTGAGTTGGTTATTGGTAGTAGGATATCGGGAATTGACAACAACAGTCAAGAAAGACATCATGTGATTGATGGCATCAATGGGATCATCACCTTTCTGGAACACTGGAACAATTAGACATGAGCCTAGATAGGGAAATTCAGGTTGTTGGTTAACTGTGGGAGCATATTCTAATTGATGGATGGATGATAGTGGAGAATAAACGTTGTGGTGAACTGATGATTGATAATCATTGGATGGATAAGTGATTGAATGAGGTGTTGATGATTGATTGTTTGAGTATTGTTGAGACTGATAAGGTGAACCATGCTGTGGAGACTGATATAGTGAAACTTGTAGTTGAAATTGAGAGTTTTGGTATGAGTTTGATAAGGAGACTGGGTCATCTAATGGGTTGCAACCAAAGCAAGCAGATCTGAGTTGTATTCAAGCATTAAAAGTGGTATAAGTTTCCTTCATGAGGTTTGATGTTGACTCGTAGATGATAAGCAATGATTTTTGTCGTTTGCATTAGTACAGCTACTAATCCTTATAAGAGATGCATCTTAGTAAACGACAAAATTATCGTTTCCTTATGGTAATGCTAGATTGGTTAGCTTTAATGAGTTTTGTTTTAAGGAGTTGAAAAAATGCATTATTGTTCTTAGCCCCTGTTTTTAAATATTGTTTCTTCTTGGGTTAATCTTGTCAATGGCTTTGCAATCTTTGGAAAACCCTTTGATAAATCTTCAGAAATAGCCGACGTGTCTATGGAATTGACGTAATATCTGTTGGGTGTAGTGCGGATGATGTCCATATCTTAACAGCTTAGTTTTTAGCAGTGTCATCATGAAGTCCTTGGAATATTGATGGAGTTATGGACCAAGAAATTACACGATATGTATCTAGAAATCACATTTAGAGAAATTTGGCAAACAATTTCTCTTTTCGATTAGTATTTCCCTAGATAATCTTGAGTGATGACTGCTTTGTTCTTTTGCGTTGCAAGATTTAGTAAGAATATCATCGATGAACACAATCACTAACTTATTCAGATTAAGGTTTACAAACAACGATTCATTGAGATCCATGATATAAGCACGCGTGATTGTTTTAAACCAAATGGCATGACTTGAAATTTTATAGTGTCCGGTATTCTCAGTTCTAAAAGTGTCTTAGGACTATCTTCTTCCCTTACATCTCTGTTGATGATAAGCTGACCTTAAGTTGATTTTTGAGGTAAACGCTTGAACCTTGATGTGTGATTCAATAAGTCACGCGATCCTGGGCCACATGGGTCTAATCGTTGCTTTATGTAAGTTTATTCAACTCTCGGTAATCGATACACATCCTAAAAGATCCGTCTTTCTTTTTAACAAATAAGACAGGAGCTCCCTAACGCGATGTACTTGGTCGAATGAAACCTCGGTCGGTTAGTTCTTGACGAAGTTGAATTAGATAACTCTGCATTACTGAAGGAGCTATCGTATAAGGTGTTCGAGCTATTGGTGCTGCTTCGGGGATTCAGTCAATTGGAATTTTACTTGGCGAACGGGAGGATACCAGGTAGATCTTTAGAAAGACATCCTTGGGACATTCTTTAACTACCGGGTATGTCTTGTGGTCTCTTATCGTATGCTTTCTTTTCATAACTTGGAATCAATAAAACTTGACAACTCGAGATATATACTTTTTAGTTTTTATACAAGAATATGAGATTTAGTGAGTTGCTATCTTCGATCGCCTCGAATGTTTAGAGTTCACACGTCGATAGGATGTGACAACTTTCTCATCAACAGTGACTTTTGGCATGATGTTTGCTAACCAATCCATACGATGACAACGTCGAAACTACCAAGCTTTAATTGCATCGAGATCGATTTCAGAAAGGTTGATTCAGCAAGTTCAGAGTACTGCCTTTAACTAATAGTGTTTGTGCTTACTAAGTTTTCGTCTGCCATTTCGGTATTATAAAGGGTATATCTTATTGTATAGATGGAAATTTAGCATAGAGGCAAGCGATAAGGATATAACTTCTACAGCTCCGGAATCAAATAATTCCCTAACTAAATGATGATTAGGAGAACATACCCGTATGACGTTTGGTCTTGTTGGGCATTCTTATCTCTTAGCATGTAGGCTCTTCCTTGGGCATTAATGTTGGTCTTTTGGCACTGATTTGTGTAGTGTCCTTTTACACCACAGCTGACATATAACTGTCACTAGTAGTTGATTACTTCCAGTGGATGGCTTCTTGTTTCGGCAGTTCTTACTCAAATGGCCCACCTTGTTGCAAATATTACATTTGCCAGTACAAGGTCCGTTGTGATGGGAATTACATCTCTTGCACAAAGGGAGATCTCTGGCATACCTACCATTTTCTGATGAGGTAACAGCATAGGCTCTAGCAGTTTCTTGTCTTTGGTTTTGTTGTTGACGATTGTTGTAGCAATTGTTGGTGTTGCGGTAGTTGTTGTTGTTGCGGGAGCTATTGTTGAAAGTTCTTTTGTCATCAAACTTTCTTTTGTTGTCACTTGATACTTGCATTGGAGCATGCTTAGTTACTTGATCCATTAGCCTTTGGGCTATGTTAATGGCTTCCTCTAAAGTTTGAGGTTTAGAGGCAGTAACATTTCCTTCAATGCTTCGAGGTAGACCTAACGATTAATAAGCTTTCCAAGAGTTTTCATTGTTTGGCCGCCATGTGTTGGACATAGAACCATTTAATTCTTGGTATCTTCTAACATAAGGTTTTAGATCCTTTCCCATTTACAATGAGAGTGTAAAGTTCTTCTTTCCATCTTCCTGATTCTCAGTCCCGAGGACAATACTTTGTTTTCGTAAAAAGAAGCCTTTTTAAACTCAGTCCAGGTGATGTGATGTGGCGCTGCTCTATTCCCACAGGTTGCCTTATGGCATTCCTCCAGGACAAGGCATCGTCAGTTAAAGTACCATAGTAGCAATTGTTACTTTGTTTTATACTGCACATCTGTACGAGAGAATATGTTTCAGTTCGCTTCAACTAGCGAATAAGACCTATTGCTCACTTCCACACCGTTAACTAGTAGAATGAAAGGTGACAGCTATAATGACTATTTGTAGGTTTCCCGTTTTCACTGCAGGAGTGTCAGTAGGACCGGTTTTCCCGTTGGGATTACTCACGCACTTTGCCCATTGGCGCAACTTGAGCTTCTAGAGCAGATGGTGACATAGCAGCTACCTAACTTTTCTAATGCATCTTGTGTCATAATGGTGCTTCGTTGTTGATGCTCTTTTGGAGGCATTCTCCCATCAACAAAAGGTAACATGTAATATGATGATATCCAAGTATAATCGGCTTGTTCTTCTTTAAAATGATTAAAAGAAATGGATTATTCTTGAATAGCTTTAGAATTATTGCTTTATTATGGTGATATCTAAAGGTTATAGTATGATGATGAATGTACGATGGATGAATGATGAGATGTAATAAAGCAGGAAAAACAACAAGGTAGATAACGGGATTGCCTTTATATTAGAACAACTTGCCTTTGTACTGTACATAGTCAAGATTTGACAAGTGTTTTTATTTATGCCATACATCCCGTGGCTAGGTTAAGGCTAAAGACTGGAATTTAAACTAGAAACTAGAAACTAGATGATCACTGAATGCAGTTCTGGAGTTCGATGATAGAGTTCATGAGTTTTTCTATATTCTTCTTTAGTTGGTGACGAGTTTCATATCATTTATGACTTCTGCACAATTCTGCGATTTTGTAGGCAAGATAAGGAGATTCTTATGGTCTGGATTCCTATTTGCTTTCTTCGGTGTTTAGTGATATGTGTATGAGCTTGCTGGAGTCTCTGATGCTAAGGCATCAAATTACGTTGGGATGATTATTGTTCTTTACCAAGACCTTCGATGCCCATTTTCAATCTGTCAAAATGTTCACGGTGGATTTCTTCTAGATAACCTGGAACTTGAATTTGCTCTTCATGAGTTTGATAGCTGATTTCCATGAAGTTTACACTAATCTCAAGAAGAATGGAGGTTGGAGAATCGTATCTTTTAGTACTTTTTTGGGATGGGGTAGATGGAGATAACTGCATTGGTGAAAGGAGTCCTTTTGGGAGAAAGAATTCTTGAGTTTTAGGGGGTATGATAATTGGAGACGGGATTGGTGACTTTTCAGTATAGAAAGCTTGTAAGGCTTTCATGTAAGGATCATCGGGAAATAATAGAGTGGTGTCGGTGATGAATCGTAAATGAAGTTAAGCCGGGGACAATTCCAAATGTATTGGAAGCACTGGAGTAAGTTTTCCCTGGAGAGGTCAGGATATAATTCCGGAGAAAGCCGGCTGGAACATAGTCTGAAAATTGGAGAAAAGACATCCTCCAAATTAGCAGTAGGATGGTCAGGGGAAGACATTGTTCTGCTTAACAACCCAGCAGTAAATAACATAAGTTATTTATTTAGTAATATAATAGTTATGTAACTTTACATACCATTCCGGGAGATATAGCGGCACGGAGGACTTTCTTGGATGGAAAAAGAAAAGTAGTTATAGTTAAGGTCTTAACCTTGTTCTCTATATGTAGCTCTTTATACCAAATCTGTAAACCAACCCATTTTTACATATAAGCAGCGGAAGTTAATCTAGGGTATTACTTCAGGGTATCAACAGTTCATATGCATAGATAACGAATCAAAAAAGAGTCGTTTACGAATTTAGTTATATTTCCCTTATTTTCTTTGAGTTTTACAAAGATGAGGTATTCCAGAATCTAAATACAATATTTGAATGATAACAGTTTTTCATCTTCGTGTCCCTCGTCACGCATCGCCATTTGTACTCTGAGATAAAACATGTAAAAAGTAAACACAAAGGTTGAGTGAAATCCATTGGTTTAAGTATATTTAATTTGAATGCAAATGCGATATTTGGCGTTACATTGTAATACCCCAAGTATTGAAAACATATTTTATTTATTGCCATATGCTCTTGAATCCGATGCTTGGTTATCATTTGATAATATTGACCATGGCGGAAGACACCTTTGCCAAATTACCTCCGCAGTGATTTCTAATGTTGTGGCAATTGGTTACACCGTAAACGGGTACACCAATGGGGAGGTTTCCAGCCCAAATAGATCTTTTCACATCATTCGCGCTTACTTCGGAGAGTAATTAACGTTCACTTGAGTATGGGGACTTAAAGGCAAGCAGTTATTAGGCAATAGTAAATTGACAATAGCATGTAGAAATAATTGCATTCAGGTTTTATTCATGTATCTCCACTCGCAGATTTAATAAAAGATTTGAAATGCTATGAGGACTATGACAATCTCACCTGAACAGTTTATAGGGAAATTGAAGAGCCTAATGTATAGGGACGTTTGGATAGTAACGGCTTCAATACGGCAATCACAGACAACCTGGGTTAATATATGGCAAGTCTTAGTTTGATTGTATATATAAGTTTTTGGATATCGATGTTGGTTTTGATATAAAAATTATCATAACACCGTTCAGGCCATCATAGATCAGAAGTCATTTAGTAAACGTTTGTGGAGCTAGGGCACTTTAAATTCGTTAAAATCTAACAATCAGACAAGTAATACCCAAGATGAAAACTTCTTAATATGAAAGTCCCAAGTATTGTGGTATGATATGGGATACTGCGGACATTGGAATTTTTGAAAGCACATCGATGATGAATGATATAAGGATTAGAACATAAGCAGTTTTAAGCATTTTATTCAATATCTGGAGATGTTAAGCACGAGGAGCGTTAATTAAAGTTATGTCTGGTAATGTTTTGAATATGATTTTACACTTTTTCAAAATGTTACATTTTAGACCCTGGGGTTTGGAAAACTGCAAGTAGACCCTTGGGGTTTGCATTTTTACGACTTTGGTCCTTCAACTTTTATTGATATACCAAGTAAACCTGTACTTTATACTCCTATTAGTGACCATATTAGACCCCTTTAGTTAATAACTTTGAATAATTGCACTTTTAGCTCTTTTAGTTATAAGTTCTGAAATTTTCGATATTTACCCCTAGCATGGGATTATAATTACAAAACATGTTCAAATTGCCTGCAATGTTTATTTACTATTTCAATAGTCGATTTATAATTTTAATAAAATTAAAATATGAAGATTTAACAAAAACATAAGTTTAATTTATCGATTTGTTAATGTTAAAAAGTAAAACGGGGTCAAATTAGGGGTTTCAAAATGAAAACGCGCGGGTTTTAAGGTCAAATTCTCTTATGACTTATAAAAGCACTTATTTTAACATTTAATAGCTTATTGGTATTAGTTTTATAACAAAAGGTTTACAAGTTTAACTAATAGTTTTAGAAAAAACATGACTTGGGTTTCGGGTTGTACGGTTTTTTGGATCAAAAAAGCATAACACTTTGGTTTTTGAGTCAAAGCTTTTTTTTTATGATGTTTGCAAGAACTATGAACATTATGACGTTACATGAACTGGAATATAAGCTTAGAGATCTTGGGTGTTTGAGCTGTTAGCTTGAATGGAAACGGGTTCAATAATCGGGGACTTCGGCTTTGTATGGCGTGAGTAACGACTCTCGGGCTTCGTTTCTTGGTTTCTTTTGCTTCCTCCTTCTGTACTTGAGACTTTTTAAGATCTATTAGAATTCATATTGAGCAAGGAGTTGCTACTATGAAGGGTTATAGAGGAGGAAGTGGGGGATGAAGAAAAATGAACAAGGATGGCTTCTATTTATACTTGTTTCAAGCTTAGATGAGTAAGCAAGGCATCATTTCTGATCTAGACACATGTACAAGATTGTTGAGAATGTGTTCAAGGCATAGAAATGAGGATTGTAGGTTAGGAGTAGCTTGAATGAGGTGGATAGTATTGTAAACCTTTCTTGCTGCCGTGGCTAAGGAGAAGCAAAAAGAAGGCCATGTGCTTCTCAAATTTGACCAAGGCTTGGTCCAAGTAGGTGCATAAGCTGTTACTATGATTATAGAAGAGGTTCACATTGGTTATTTGGACTTGGTAGCAATTTAGAGGGGTCAAAATGGTCATAGAAGTAAACCGGGTCTATTTTGGGTTCGACGGGTTCTTCAAATGTTTTAACAAGTATATTGTTGTTTTAAATGATTATATGGAAGATGATAGGTTCGGTTAAGGTCTGGGATTAAGTAATTAGAAAAAGATTCAGGCAATTCGTTTGGGTTAAAACGGATTAGTAGAATGAAGAAAGAACTGGAAGAGTACGGGTTCAACTAGGGTTTTCATTTTATGGGTTTTTTGACGTTCTTGGACTTATATTTTGCATACTCTTGATTAGGAATGATGGAATACAAATCCTAAGGCTTATATAAAGTATTATTAATGAATTTTGGTCGTTGGTTTAAGTTATAATGGTTTGAAATTGAGAAAACAGGTCAAAGTCACAATTAGAGCATAATTAGGGTTTTCTGGATTCGTTAAGGTTTTCTAGGCTTTGATTTCTTGTACATTGCCAATTTAATGATAGATAATGATTTGTAAACGCATTTTATGAGTTTATAATGGCCCTTGGTTGGTTATTTGGGATTAGAAGGGTTTAAAACAAGTAAACAGGTTAAATGAACCAATTAGGTACATTTAGGGTTTCTAGGATATGTTTTACGTACAAGTGAGGTAAAATGATGAAATAATGATGAAATAATGATTGAATAGGATTGATATGATTGTAATTAATATAGTTTACAACTTAATTAAGTGTTGGTTTGGGTTTACAATGGATAAAAGCCAAGAAACAGGTCACAGTTTAGAAACTAGTTCGGTTTTAGGGTTTAGGATTTCGTATGAGACTACTATGAACAGGTTGGCAGCTCTCACGAAACATCGGTTGCGCGAACTCCATAACAAAATGGTGTTGTTGAAAGGCAAAATCGTACTCTTGTTGAAGCCGCTCAAACAATGTTAATCTATGCAAAAGCTCCTTTATTTCAGCTTGGTGTGTGATTTATGGCATTCTCATTAGTTCAACAAACATTATTCCTCTATGGTCTAAAAATATATCTCATCGGTGAACTAATAGCATATTCTTACTAAACTAAATAATCATCTTTTAAACATCAATACCTCCTATTTTTTCACTTCTACTATAAAAAAATCTGTTAGTAACATCAAAACTTCATTCCTTGCTGATAATTTTCACATGTGAAGATATTCTTACTAAACAAAATAATCATCTCATAAACATTAATATCTCTTATTTTTGCACTCCTAGTATAAAAAATCAGCTAGTAACATTAAAGCTTCATTCCTAGCTGATAATCTTCACGCGTGAAGATATCTAACATAAAAACTTCATTCCTTGCTGATAATTTTCACATGTGAAGATATTCTTACTAAACTAAATGGTCGTGTCTTAAACATCAATATCTCTTATTTTTGCATTCCTATTATAAAAAATCCGCTAGTAACATCAAAGCATCATTCCTTGCTAATAATCTTCATGTATGAAGATATTCTAACTAAACTAAATAATCGTCTCTTAACATCAATATCTCTTATTTTTTTCACTCCTCTTTCTCTTTTCTCTTAATAAAATGGCTCGATTTCTATTTCACTTAATCCGACCTCTGGATCTTGTTCATGTGGTGAATCTAATGTTAACATCTTCTATTAAACATCAATATCTCCTAACCGGACGCCGCGGTCAACGCCGGAAATTCATTCGAAGATACAAGCACGTGACATGACACAAACCAAACACCCTAATTTCACAATCAACCAAATAGTGCAATGAACCATATATTAAATTAAACTAGCCCTTTCGCTATGCTTATGTTTGCAAAATAAACAGATAACAAGACTTATCATCACATAAAAAGGCAAAACCGAATACAGATATTTGAATCCTGATGTATTAAAGTAACTCGCATTGCTAATAATTCAGGAATTTAACACCGAATACATTTGAGTGATAAGTGTGTGAGAATTTGACCTTTTTCGAACAAATTTTGACCTAATAAACTTCAAATTTCAAAATTCTTCACAAATGGATGAAGATGTGAGTTAGTGGAATGGAGAATCTAATGATCATATGAGTTCGCAAATGTTTCAATGGAGGATAACGACAGCAATGGTGGTGTTTGTTTTTCTAATTGAAGGTTGATGATGATGAAGATGGCGATTGAAGGTTGAGAGGAGAGAAATTGGTACGTGTGAATTAGATGAGAGAGAGAGAGAAATGTAGGTTTTTTTGGTGGTATCTAACAAATGATGGAATTTCAAACAGACCCCTGTCATATTTGAATGTGAAATTACAAAAGAGACCCTCTGACTTTTTTAGTATAGAATTAGTGTAAATTATAATCTAATCTAGGCCCTTAGATCTAAAAAAAGGAGAGGCTAATGGAGGGCTAGGATCTCATCTTTCCTTCTCACAAAAATTAGTCTTCTCAAATGAACGCTTGTCTATATATATATATATATATATATATATATATATATATATATATATATATATATATATATATATATACTATCGCTAGCTCGAACTGAACGTAACTAAGATCTAAGGGGATTGAAAGAAGATTACTTTCTAGGTTGAAGGGGTTTTGGTTTTGAGTTAATTAAATTACTAAATAAATCTAAAATAAATTGGTGAAAACTCGTATAGGTGAATAAATGTGTTTACTTAATCATGCATGATCCTTTGTTTGCTTCTCCTAATTCTATTTCTTTGTCACACTTGTGATGCGATGTGTACGTATTTCCTAAGTCATGAACGAATTACACGAACCCACCATCTATGTAATATGCCGTTATGGCAACGCACAAGTAAGGTAGTATGAAGACTATTACAAGGCCCCTAAGAGTAAATTACATGCATTAAAATACCTAAAAGGTGATCAACCATAGATGTGTAAGGTAGTATGAAGACTGTTACCGATGGTATCCTTTCTACACAGTCACGTTTCTCTAGACGTCTATGCCAATGTAATATTTTATGGCTAGTTTTCTAAAGCCTAACGCTCACACCCATCAACAAGCAGCAATATAAAAAGGATCTACAAACTAATTCTCATGCAATCATAAGAAAACACTATAAGATCTATCCTAGCATGTTAAAGAGAATCGAAGAACATTAATAAATCAGACAACACATAGACATATTGAAAGATTTAAAGATAAAGAACTTCACTGATCAAAACATGGAGTTTAGGTGGTTACAAAGGGGTTTGAGAACCCTTAAAACGACCTAACTACTACTGATAATCGTACTCTAATAATGACTAACGAATCTCACAAGTTCCACCTCTTTTTTAAAACCCTAAAAACGAGTTTTGTATATATAGAAAAATGGCGCGAAGGCGTCTCTTTGTAATCCTGACGCCGACGCTTGGCCGAATCTTCTAGGGCTTCACTATGTCGGTTAAGTCCTGACGCCGTCTAAATTTTCTTGACGCTGTCACTTTGATGAATTGATGCCATCACAAGAGATTGTGACGCCGTCTCCTGGGTCTGTGTGCCCTTTTCTTCTTCGACTTTGGTGTAGAGTTGTAATCTCGTCCGTTTCTTCCCCAAATGAGCCCAAGTCATGTGTATTTCCTCCAAAATCCACACAAGTGCTAAAAACACAAAAAGAAACGATTAAGCACATATTTTAGTGATATTTGCATGATTTAGGGGGTTAAATGGCCCCGAAAAATATATAAAATGACACCTAATCAAATATCTCTACACTTAGGATTTGCTTGTCCTCAAGCAAATGGGCTTTTCTACCTAGACAATAGCAATATCGGGGGCATTTAACTTACTTTTTTAGGTAATTTATGACATAACCTATTAGACCTCGTAATTAAAAGCACGGAAATTATATACTAGCACCTCACATAAGTGTTTGGATTCTCTCCTTCTCTCGGGTGTATAATGAATTATAACAATATGGGAAACAGAAAATTAACACTCATTACCTGTCACAACATATAAATTACCATAAGTTTGATAAAGGATCAAACCTCCACCTCTATGGTGTAAGCACCTATGAATTACTATCAAATAGGTCTTTAAAGGGTTGTTGTGTTTGGGTGTAAATTAAATAGAAACAAAAATGGATGGGATATATTAGGGTGAATTTGGGATGGTGGTGAGTTAATTAATATACAAGAATACATGTGAAGGCGTTGCTAAGGCAAGACTCGACCACACTAGGACTAAGTGTCATACCCCGACAATGGCGGAAACTCGAGAGCGCAACATAATGATTAGTCATAATACAAGATACAAAATAGAGAAAACTACAATGCATAAACTTCAAGTGTTACGAAGACCATCAACCTCGAACAACCTCGAGTGATGTCCCAAATTACAATCAAATCCGCAAACTCTTACAGAATCCAATCGCCCACACAAGGGTCCAAATCCAAACTTAAACCAAAATCTTCCAAATACTAAAATCAAATAAAATAAACAAGCAAGACTTCACATGAAAATCCACTCAGGATACTTCTAAGTCTGTTATCATAATCACCAACTTTTTCCTCTTTCACTTCACCTGAAAATGATACTCGAAAACGTCAACAATAATGTTGGTGAGCTCGTAGGTTTGACCTTAAACCCAAAAGCTATGCCAATTTTTCAAACAGTGACAATAGTGCAATATGACAGTGCATATATATGCAAATAACCCCTGACATAGCATCCCCGCTAATCAATCACCGTATGTCACTTACGCACCTAAAGGGCCTACCAGCTAGAGCACTAAATTAGGGCGGGACCTCACACATACCAGGGTAGGCGTACCCATCCGCTCCAACAACTACACAAATACTGGGTAGGCGTACCCATCCGATCCAAACAATCATACAAATACTGGGATAGGCGTACCCCTCCGATCCAATAATCATGCAACACATATTATTCACATAGCAGTCATAAGCACATATCTTCATTTCGCATAGTTTAATTCAAAACAGTTCAAAATACATTTGAGTATCATTTTCCCCCAACGGAATAATAGTAAAAAAATGGGGCTACGAGAGCTCACCTCAAGCAAGTCTTTAGCAACCAAATTTCAATCACACAAGAAAAAGCAACGACGTCCGCACACGACCTAGTCTAATTAATGTCCCATTTTAATCATTTATTTTCCAAAACAGTCTTCACGTTTGATGCATAGAGTTTAGACGCGTTGTACAATTACCCTTAACAACTTAGTGGTGTGATGGTTGACGACATATCCTAACAATCATATCAATCCCATCGCTCAATAATCCATACTTATACTATTTAAAGAAAATAAATAAGTAATATAAGTATATATTTATAATAAATAATTATAAATATATCTCGATAAGTCGATTCGGTAACCTTAGTCACCGTAAAAACAATCGTAATATGGTTGAAAATGAAACGTTTACTCATAATAAACATATTAGAGAAGTTTCAAGATAAATTATATTTTTCGTCTTTTAGTGAATTTATTAAATAAATAAAATAATTAAATAATATTTTATTATTTAAAATCAAAAATCATGTTTTTAGGTAAAATTTCTAAGTATAAACTATTTACGAAATTTCGACATGACCCGTACATTCATACAACGTTTTCCAAGATTTTTAACCTTTATTTCAACACTTTTCACCATTTCGACACTTTTCTACAAAATTTCAAAATCTAAATCTTTAACGTTTACTAAAACGTTTTTCTGAAATAACGTTAAATATCACTTCGTAAATACATTTCACTTTCAAAAAGTCCGTCAAAACTGTTATAACGACTAAATATCGCTTATTGGGCTTTAAGGCCCAATAAGGGTCCATTAAGATATTTATAAGTCCAAAATACGATCCAAGTCCAAAAACCAAGGTCCATTTATATACATAAGCTTATATTAATAAGTAGGAAATAATCCGGACCACAATAAGCCCTCCCTAAGCCACGGCTTAAATAGGCTTATTTGCCGTGAGCCCATAAGCTCCACAATACATATATTAAGCTTGAAAATAAGCTAATAAGCTACGTATCGTATTTGGTTACCACCATAAGATATAAAAATAGTCCACGACATACGTCATACTACGAAAATAATCAAAAATCACTTTCCTAGTGATTTTGAAATGTGACATGAGCATATAAGCTTAAAATAAGCCACGAAAAGCACACAAAATAAGCTATACAAGCTATTATTCAAAATAAGCTATTTAGCAACATATGTTATTCAACCACCACGACCACAACATCAAAAATACAAAACCCCTTTATTTCCTTTTAAATCTGAAGCAAGCCAAATGCATCCTTTTAATCGTTTCGTTTCCAAAAATTGATTTTTACGACGATCAACTTGTACAACTAACATCTATCCATCAATACAAACCCAAAAGGATAAGCAAAATTTAAATTTCAAAACTTACATGAAAATCTTCAAAAATGTAGATTTCGACACGAACCGGACAACCCAAACGTTGTTTAAATGTTAACCCGCGTACAAGAATCAACCCCAAATCTTTATGTCTTCATGTTTTGATCAAATGGAAAATTTTCTAAGTGTTTGGTGTGTGGGTTGGTTTCGGACGAAGAGAGCAAGGAGGAGAGGAAAGAACATAATGCTTTTGTGTGTGTGTATGTTATGATTGAACTAATGTATAGGGAATGAAAGTAACGGCTTCAACACGGAAATCACAGACAACCTGGGTTAATATATGGAAAGTCTTAGTTTGATTGTATATATAATTTTTTGGATGTCAATGTTGGTTTTGAAATAAAAATTATCATAACACCATTCGGGCCATCATAGTTTAGAAGTCATTCAGTAACTTTGGAGCTAGGCACTTAAATCAGAAACCCAACAACTCAGAAGAACGTAATACGAAGAATGAAACTACTTAAAATGAAGCTCCCTATATTGTGGTATGTTAATGGATCCGGGACATGAAATTTTGAAAGCACATCGATGAAGAATGATATAAAGGATTAGAACGAAGCAGATTTCTAACATTTATCAATATCTAGAGATGTTAAGCATGAGGATCGTTTAATAAATGTTATGCCTGGTAATGTTTTTGATAAGATTTTAAACTTTTTCAAAATATTACCTTAAAAGACCATGGTGGAATTAAAAATAAGCAAGTAGACCCCTGGGATTGCATTTTTACGACCTTGGTCCTTAAAATTTATTGATATACCAAGTACACCTTATTCATTAAAAAGTGACAGTAATAGACCCCTATAGTTAAAACATTGATAAAAAGACACTTTTAGACCTGGTATTAGTTATAATTTCTGAAATTACGATATCAACCCCTTGCAAGGAATAAAATTACAAAACATGTCCAAATGCCATGCAAGCATAATTAACATTTTAGTAGTTAATATATAAGTAAAAAAAAAACAAAAAATGAAGAGAAAAACACAACACAAGTTAATTTAACGATTCCGTAAGCTAAAATATAAAACGGGTCCAATTATTGGTATCAAAGAATGAAACATCGCGTGTTTTAAGCCACAAATTCTTTATAAACATATCAAGTACATATTTTACGCATTATACTAGCTAATAGGATTGAATACCACAGTTTAAACAAGTTAAACCCATAGTTTAAGTCAAAACATTAAATTATGGTTTCGGGTGTACGTTTTGGATCAAAAGGCATAACACTTAGTTTTAGAGTTCAAAGCATTATAAAAATGATTTTATAGCAGAACAAAAGAACATTAAATTTTACATAGAGCCATAATATAAGCTTAGATAAACCTATTTGTGAGCGCTTATAGCATGTAAACGGGTTCAAAATCGGGAACTTCGCTTCGTATGCCTAGAATAACGACTCTCGGGCCTTCGTTTCTAGGTTTCCTATTGCTCCTTTACGTACTTGATATTCTTAAGATCTATTAGAATTCATATTGAGCAAGGAGTTGCTACTATGAAGGGTTATAGAGGAGGAAGTGGGGGATGAAGAAAAATGAACAAGGATGGCTTCTATTTATACTTGTGCAAGTTCAAGAGGAGTAAGCAAAGCTCTATCTCTGGTCTAGACACATGTACAAGCTAGGATTGAAGGTGTTGAAGCTAGAAATGCAATGGTGGAGGTCTAGAAAACTAGGTTGAAGGATGTGGCTTCCTTCCTTGCTGCCGCGGCTGAAGAGAAGAAAAACAAGCACATGGTGCCTTCATTCTTGACCATGGAGTGGTCAAAGCTGCTGGGTAAGCTGCTATAAAGAGTCTAGAAGGTATCTTGGGTGGTCATTTGCACATGGTGAGAGTTTAAGTGGGTCAAAATGAAGTTAGAAAGGGTGCGGGTCAGTTTTGGGCTCGGCATGGTTTTCAAGAGTCTTTCCAAGGTACATTGTGTTTATAATGATTAAGGATAGATGAAATAGGTTGTTAAGGTCTGGTATTAAAGTAATTAGCAAAGATTAGCAATTGGTTTGGGTTAAAACGGATTAGAATTGAAGAAACGAGGTCACGGGTTCAAATAGGGCTCGTTTAGGGTTTTCTTGACTTTCTAGGTTTATATTTCTTGTACATTGGGTCAAGATTGATAGATTATTGATCCTAGGTAGTATATTAAGGATAAATAATAATAATTGATAGGTGGTTTGAGTTAAAATGGGTAGAAAATGAATAAATGGGTCAAAATGATAATTAGGGCATAATTAGGGTTTTCTGGATTCGTTAAGGTTTTCTAGGCTTTGATTTTCTTGCCACTTGCCAGTTAATGAAAAAGATAATGATTTGTAACTCATTTATGAGTTACAATGGCCTCTTGGTTTGGTTTATTTGGGTTAGAATGGTTTAAAAACGATTAAAACGGTTTAAATGAACTAAAAAAAATTAGGTACATTTAGGGTTTCTAGGATATGTTTTACGTACAAGTGAAGTAAAATGATGAAGTAATGATGAAATAATGATTGAATAGGATTGATATGATTGTAAAATAAGTTTTTACAACTTATTTGAGTGTTGGTTTGGGTTTACAATGGATAAAAACAAAGAAACGAGTCATGGTTTAGAAACTAGCTCGGTTTTAGGGTTTAGGGTTTGGTAATTAGGTTTTAGAGAGTAAAAAGATGTATTGAAAGGCTTATGAATAAATATTTAGGGTTTCTAGCATCTTGTAAAATGAGTGTAGTAACTTGCTTAAGTGGTGGTGAAGAAATTAGAATGAAAACGGAGGTAAAACGGCTATTTTAGAGATCATGCTTAATGACTTGTACATTGAGCTTTTAGAGATTTGTACTTTGACTTGAAGAGATTTTATATTTCAAATGAGATATCATATTACTTGTACATATGCTTTAGTAGCTTGTGCATTCACTTTAGGGGTTAACCCTTCCATGAGATTAGGGTTTAGGGCATCCGATAATGGTTTAAAGCCCGTTTTGATATGATGTTGCAAATGGTACCTTTTAGGAAGAATGTACCTTGTAATAATGATATTATGATATTGACTTGATATGTTATGATGTTTGCTTGACATATATGAGGATAGGATTGCCATACGTAGGTTGTCCGAGTCCGTTAACTTGAGTTATGCAGGTTATATTGCATATTGAGATATTGGCAAAGTAATGTAATGTAATAAAGCAAAAAATTTCCCTAAAAAAGGTGAGTTCATATATAACTGATAGATTGTACATCATCTAACTTAATAGATGGATATTTACATTTATGAAAATTGCGGGTTGTTATACATAAGCTTATACTAATAAGTAGGAAATAATCCGGACCATAATAAGCCCTCCCATTAAGCCACGACTTAAATAGGCATATTGGGTCGTGAGTCCATAAACTCCATAATACATATATTAAGCTTGACAATAAGCCAATAAGCTAAATACCGCATTTGGTTACTACCATAAGCTATAAAAATAGTCCACGACATACGCCATACCACGTAAATAATCAAAACACATTTCCTTGTTTTTTTCAAAATAAATCGCGAGCCATAAGCTCACAATAAGCCACGAAATAAGCCCAAAATAAGCTATACAAGCTATTATTCAAAATAAGCTATTTAGCAACATATGTTATTCAACCATCACGACCACAACAACAACTACAAAATCCTCGTGTTTCTTTTCTTAACCGACGCATGCCAAACACCCCTTTTTATTCGTTTCGTTTCCAAAAATCGATTTTTACGACGATCAATTTGTACAACTAACATTTATGCATCAATATAAACCCAAAAGGACAATCGAAATTTAAATTTGAAATCTTACAAGAAAATTTTCAAAAATGTATATTTCGACACGAACCGGACAACCCAAACGTTGTTTTAATGAATACCTGAACACTAGAATCACCTTACAACTCTTGGACCTTTATGTTTTCTTGATCAAAGTTTGAAAATTTATGTGTTTGTATATGTGAGGGTGCTCGTCCAAAAACCAAAGAAAGGAGAGGATAGATATATTTTTTTTTGTATGTGTGCATGTTATGATTGAAAATGAGATGGTAACAAATATCTAGTGTTCTTAACCAACACAAGTCCTAAAAATGTGCCTCCTTGTCCCCTAAGGGTGTTCGACCGACCATAGGATCCTAGGAGGGTTCGGGTCTTTCTTTCCATGTCGGGATCAATTAAAAGCTCGTAAAACTCAACTGTAAAATACTCCCCAAAGTTACTTAGCAATTTTATTCACTTTGAAAATACATTTCCATTAACCTAGAGTATTTACACGACATATTTACCCTTTAAACCCTTCAAAACTCATTTGGACATGAACGGACGTGTCAGGACTCGTTTTTTGGCATTTCTCAAAATTCACGGGTCAAACCACCCGAAATACAAATAACATAATAATACCTTCCAAAAAAGGATTATTAATCACAATAAACCATAAATCATCATAATTCTCATAAAATCATCACCGTCAACTCGGTACAAAATCTGAATAAACTAACAAACGTCAAATAGTCAAAGGACTATAAATGAAATATTCAGAACACAAAAAGGGAAAATGTTACATTCTACCCCCCTTAAAAGAATTTCGACCCCGAAATTCAGCTACTAACATCACTAAACAAATGCGGGTACTTCAGTTTCATATGATCCTCACATTCCTACGTGAATTCAGGACCACGTTTCGAATTCCACCGAACCTTGACGATGGCAATCCTACTACGCTTCAGCTTCTTAAACTCTCTTTCCAAAATTTCCACAGGCTCTTCCACAAAATTCAACTTAGCATCAACTTGGATCTCATCCAAAGGCACTTGCAGTGTTGGATCAGCCAAACACTTCTTAAGGTTTGACACGTGGAACGCGTCATGAACACCATCTAATTCCTTAGACAATTCTAACTTATAGGCCATTGGGCCTATTTTCTTAATAATCTTAAAAGGTCTAACAAGTCTATGTGTTAGTTTCCCTTTCTTCTCAAAGCGTACCACACCTTTCCAATGTGACACTTTGAGCAAAACATAGTCACCTACACTAAAATCTAGAGGCTTCCTCCTCTTATCAGCATAACTTTTCTGACGATCACACGCAGCCTTAAGTCTATACTTAATATGCGAGATCTTTTCAGTAGTCTCCTGTACCAACTCAGGTCCTATCAACTAACCTTCTCCAATCTCAGCCCACATAATTGACGAACGACACTCTCTACCATACAATGCCTCAAACAGAGCATATCTCACACTATGTAGGATCATTTATTTCATAACACGGGTGATGATTCTTGAGTTGGGGTAGTTTCTAGAGAGAGAAACACATAGAGAGATATTTTAGAGAGAGAGAGTGTATGTGTTTAAAGTGAAAATGAAATTGACTAGCTTACCTCTTCCAAAGTTGGAAGAGGCTTATATAGTTTTTACAAAATACCGGGTATTAGTACCCGGCTTAAAACCAAAAGACATACGATTAACTATTAAACTACGAACTATTATAAACAATTATTTCATAACACGGGTGATGATTCTTGAGTTGGGCTAGTTTTTAGAGAGAGAAACACATAGAGAGATATTTTAGAGAGAGAGTGTATGTGTTTAAAGTGAAAATGAAATTGACTAGCTTACCTCTTC
>BQNB010112785.1:0-22080 GCA_026074375.1 Tanacetum coccineum | reverse complement strand
ATGTCTCGTCCTAGGTTTTCTAGTTTGTTCACAATAGCAGCGATCCCTTCATAACTGCTACTACTTTCTATATTTCTGCTGGATGACCCATCATGCTACTTTTAGGAGTGGTCGGCCATAGTCTGAATTGCCGTTAATGCTTGAACAGGTGCCATGCCAGGAATTGGCCCTTGTGAGTCAAGCAATTGGCGGTTCATGACCCCTAAACTGTTATAGAAGATGTTTACCTTCTGATGGTTATTGATGTTATGAGAGGGGCATTTATATAATAGGTCATTATACCGCTCCCAAGCTTGATATAATGTTTCGTCTCCTTCCTGCTTGAAGTTGCGGATTTCTTCAAGCTACTTGGCAGTTTTTGATGGTGGACAGTACCTTTGGATAAAGGCTTTTTTAAGGAGATCCCAGGAATCGACGGTTTCTGGAGGAAGTCTGTTCACCCATCTCTTAGCGGCTCCAGTCAAAGTAATGGGAAAGACGCGCAGCATGACAGCATCATGTGATACGCCTGGTATGTTGAATAAGCTGACGATGTCTAAAACTCGCTCCACATGTTCATGGGCATCGTCGTTCTTGTTTCCGGAAAAGGTGTCCTCCCTTAATTCCCGCATGAATTGACTTTTTATTTCAAAATTCACATTGCCTCCAATTTCTAGTTTAACCACGCCTGGTGCCTGGCTTCCTAGAGTCAATGCTAGATATTGTTACATAGTGAGGTTATCGATTTCCCCCTCAGCCATTATGAATATTGAAATATTTAGTAAATAAGATTAAAACTAACTTTAGCTCCCCGACAGCGATGCCAAAAACTTGATGCGTATTTTGCTTTAAATAATATTTTACCAAGTTTTAAATTTATAAAACTCTTTTACCGATACACGCACTAACGGGCAGAGAACCCGGTCATATATAGTGTAGTAGGTTGGTAAATCCGAGGTCGTCCCAAGAGCTAAGGTTTAATAGTTCTAATTTGGTTATTGTCACGTTTGAAAATGGTTTTAAGATTGATTTTAAGAATTACAGGAAAGTAAATGCAGAAAAGTAAATAGATAGACGATTTCAGGGAGAAAAGTGTGCTAACCTAACCATTTCACTACCAATGATATGATTACAATTTCCTGTGCAATGTTTAATTATAAGTTCTATTAGTGGTTCTAATGTCGACAAACCTAAATTTTCATTTGAGGTTTGTCCTATACTTACTCTACGATCCTACATTCCCCTACGATCACACGAGCAGGGCATCCAAGCTTGCAGTGGTTAAATTCCAACTACCCTTAAGACCAATCTATAATCTAAACCGATTATTAACCCTCTCTGAAAGAGTTCCCATGCTTTTTAAGTATTTAATGTGACAAAGGCGGTAATCTGTTTAATTCCTACACTAGGGATAGATGTCAAGCTACCCTAGTACCCCACTAATCCCAAGTTCAACATGGTAAGTCTAATATCAGGATTAACAAGATCTAAGCCACCCTCTATACTACCAAAACATGAGGATCAATGAAAGGCTATAAGGATATCTAACAAAACCATAATTGAACAGGAAATCATAATCATAACAATAGTAGATACATGGTTAGGCCAGCACTAGGAGTGCTTAGCCGCTCATGGTAACAGCAATGCAAGAATTAATGAATAAAGACATGGATTGAATCATCATAATTCTTACAAAGGATGAAATGAATGATTAAATACAATAATTGTGTAAGTGACTTCTCCCTTAGACCTTCTGATGAAATGCTTCGAACCTTGGGGGTTTGGTTCACCCCTTAGAACTGTGTGTAGAGTGGTGGAAGTGAGTGATGCTGAATGAACCAAAGGAGGGTTCTATTTATAGGCTTCGAAATGTTTACGGCCTAACCCTTGGGAGATGTTATGCCGTAATCTTGCTACGTAAGCTCCCAATCTTCTAAGCATAAAATGATGTTACGGCGTAACCTTGTCGCCTATGTTACATCGTAATGCTGACTCAGATAAATCATCTCTTGTAAATTTAAATGTTATGGTGTAAAGTAGAAGAGGTTTTACACCGTAAAGGGTGTGATGATTCATTTCTTCGTTGGAGTATGTTACGGCGTAATCCTTTGGGGGTGTTACGCCGTAAACTGCCTCGGACACTTCACCTTTGTGCATTTCATGTCCAAATCCCTTGTCTTTTGCTGAAATGCTTACTTGGTCCCTGAAAACTAATAATAAACAATTAAGTAATGTTTTCGTACATTAATAACATATTTGTAAGCATTTTTATAAGGAATTAGATATTAAAATGTATTAACTATTTGATGTTATCAAATATCCCCCCACTTGACTTCTACTTGCCCTCAAGTAGAACCGTTTAGAATAATTCATAAAAAGATTTCCCCAATTTGACTTGAAGAAATGAATTTATAAGTTACTTATGCTAGAAAACATCAGAGCCGAACACCTCACAAAAAGGGGATAAAAAACACTCAACTCTCATTACTAATCTAAGTGTTCAATTTCGGGGTGATCACTCAATTGCACGGACATAGTATGTGTTCTATCATAAGCTTGGAAAGTACACAAGTCTCCACCAACTAGAATTAGGGTCTAAACAGTCTCCAAGGCAACATGGGTGACATTTGGTTTATTGGGTGATATAAAAGGGTTAGGATAGACATGGGATACACTTTTAATGGTTGTTAAGATAAAAACACGAAACAAATAGTCTAAAGTAATCTAAGGCTGTCATAACTAGCTACTGTCCATCCAAGGTCCAAGAGTCTGGGTTCAAAAACCTGATCTTTGATAATGGGCTACTAGCTCTATTCTTCATATTTGTTGAGATGGCTTGGTGCAATAATGGGCTACTAGCTCCATAATTTTTAACTTAATTTGCACCATCTTTATATTCTTGAGCAAATGGGTGGCTTTTTAGTTGCACCCTCTTTTCTTCTTTTTTCTTCATGGTTAAAACATGCAAATGCTACAAGAGTTCATATCTTTTTATTATTGCCCATGCAACATTTGATATTATACGCACATCTCCCCACTTGAGATGAACAACGTCGGGTCTTTATAGATCATACTGATTAGTCTTTCACCAATGCAGAAAATTTTCGTTCCCATTCCCCCGAACCATGGACTTAAATAGCCAGAGATTTCAACACAAAGAAAATACAAACTACAGGGTAGGCTAAGGCGAAATGGTGTAACGAAACATATATGGTTTAAACAGGATTGGTTTGACAAGGTGATCTAGGGGTATCTTGCACTGATAGTAAGTGCAACAAGGGTTTTACACGGGTAGGTCGACAAGTCAGTGTGACAAGCCGATAAACACACACACACATATAGGCTTTTTGGGTGATTTCTTAAAATGTTGCCTTCTTGAACTGTCTATTCCAACTAACTAATTAGGTTTTGACAAGATGTACATGCCAAGTTCTAAAGTCTACAATACTACCGACACACTCATATTTTTGGTGGATTTTTGTAGAATAGATGAAAACGGAATCATTAGGCTTAATCTCACCAAATTAAATCAAAGGGTAAATGTGCATTGGCAAAGATTTATTCTAGTTTAGTAAGAAAAACATGTCAAAATTTTTAAAATTGGCACCATTTTAAAAAAACTAGGAAATCAAAGGCAAATAGAGGTCAAGTGGTAATTCTACTCCCATCCCTCTCACTTTGTTTCTACAATGTCCCTATTGTACAATTAAGAAAATAAAATAATGAAATAAGAGTATAATTAAAGCAAAGACTCCCCTGAGTGTTGCTCTCTTCCCCGAGTAAAGATTGCAAGAGATGACTTCTTGCAAAGCGTCTATAGAACAACCTCGTTTCTCCTGAAATCACTAGATAAAAACAAGCATTAAACGTTCAAGGATAAATTTACACTACAATCTAACTCACTGTCATAGGAATCACGGTTGCATTTAGCATATGCAACAAGCCTTTTAAACCACTTGGTATCCCAAATGGACGAGTGAAGTCTCGTGAGGGTTTCCAGAGAACATACCTACAAAGTTCATTTACTTATACACGGTTTTTGAAAAGGTTTCAAACTTGTTTTAATTTTGTAGAAAGAGTTTTACGGCGTAACCATTGAATGGGTTACGCCGTAAACATGTGGTTTTAATATTTTGAAATTCGGAACAGGAAGGTTATGGCGTAACTATTGCAGGACATTACGCCGTAATGATATCTGTTACGGCCTAACCTAAATGGTTACACCCATACAGAACCTTAACACCACATGAAAACAAGTTGAGGAGACCTCGAATTCCATTTCTTCGTAGAGAGAATCCTGCAAAATAAAGTAAGAAACCAACAAAAACCAACTAATATTTGATATCCTAAATGCATTTTATTAATTAAAGACGGGTTGTCTCCCGACAAGCACTTTTGTTTATTATCGAGTCTTTAAGTTAGACTCATCCTAATTTTACGTTTTCCTAGTGGTTCCTCCTTCTTCGTCCATCTCCTTCTTGGTTTTCTCCATAAATCTATATCTGTTAACTCTTCCTAATGTTAGGATGTCTTCATTTTGTTTAGTTATGCTTATGAAACTTTTCCCTTTTTTAAATGTATATCGATGGACTTCAAAATTTTCACTTTTAACTAACGAAGGTGTGTAGTCCATCTCCTCTATTCCATTTTTCCATAGCTCTTCTTCCTTAAATCCCTTATCATACCATAGTTTGGTTGAATCTTGAAACTTTTTGCATTTCTCCCATACTTCTTCCAAGGCATATTTTTTTCTCCCTGCTTTTAACTTATATTCATTTTCTAATTGCTTAATCTCATTGTCAAACTCTTCCTTGTATATATTAAAATTCCTAGAGTATGGGTCATTCTTTGTCCTTTCAAGATTATCTTCAAAATCAAAGTTTTCTTTTACCCATTCTTTAGATGAATTATCCCTAAGACGTGGTTTTTTAAGTTGTGTTTGAGGGACGTCAGGGAAGTAGGTGTTTATGCGTAAAGTGTCATTTGGTATGTTGTCATTTGGAGGGTTTCCATGGTGAAAGTCGTATGGGTCTACATACTTTGTGGTGTTAAATTTTTAATTCTTTGCTACCCATTCGTAGTATCGTCGTTCACAAGTTATATCGTCAATATTATTGTTTCCATACCTTACTTTAAGGAAGTCAACAAATTTTATCCCATTTCCTCTGACACTCTGTCTCTCATGATCTCGAAAACATACCCATTGCTTGAGCATCCCATTTTTTTCTTTTCCATAAATAGCATCATACCCACTACAAAAGCTTAAATCAGGATTGTAAGTAGGCCATATCTCGCAATCCTCTTCGCAGACCTTAAAGGTTACATGAATAGGTGTGCAAACATGCCATCTCGATACTACATCTTCAGAGAGATGGCTTCCTACTTTATCCTCTTGACTATCATTACTCGAATCAACAGTGTCTATGCTTTCCTTGCTATAGTGAAGGGTTTTTTGTTCTAATGCAAGGGAATCATAAGTGAATACATCATTTTTGACTTCATAAGGATTGAAGTATTCGCCTTTCTGTATAGAGCTTGTCATGTAAAAAATTTCAAGAGGAACTCTAGATTGACATATTTCTCCAGTCTTATCAAACTTCGCTTTTTCATTGCCTATTCCTAAAGAAATTTCTCCCCTGAAAACATCTATCTGAGCATGTATCGTGGCCAAAAATGATCTACCCAAAAGTATTGTTTCGTTAGGTCCTTTTAGCGTGTCAATAACTATAAAATCAGAACTGAACAAGAACTTATCGATTTTTACTGGGATATTTTCCACAATTCCTAATGGGGCATTTTTTTGTCATTTCAGCCATTTCAACAACCATGCTAGTTTTCTTAAGGTTAGTCAACTTCAAATGTTCAAACAGTGATTTAGGCATCATATTAATTCCTGCTCCTATATCAGCCATAGCATATATCTTAAGATTACTAATAGTGTAAGAAAGTGTAAAATCTCATGGTTTTATTTTATTAGATGGTTGTTGGCATGGTAAGGTTTTTGAACTATCCCCTTCTTCTTCTTCTGCTACGAAGGGCACCTCTTGAATTTCGCTAGTCCTGCTAGAAGGTGTTTGAATTTGAGTTTTTTTGTAGATTGACTTGCACTCTTCAACCACTGTTTTGAGGATGTTAATTACAGCGTCTTCCTCTTCCTCCTTATCCTGCCTAGTCATGCGTTTACTTTATTCTTCATTCAACCATTCATCTACATCTTTGTCAGAACTTACCTTTTCAGTTTCATACTGAGAGTTAGGTGTGGAGAGATAATAGTCATTTTTGTCTTTTTCTAAAAGTTCATGCATATCTTCGGTAAGTGGTTGGGCAGGTTTGAAACAAAGGGTATTTGAGGGAATATTATCATTTAGCTTGTCGGGGTGATGATTGTTTTTCAAGATCTTACTTCCTCCAAGGGTGGTTGATCCTGAATTCCTAGTATATGTTTGAGTATAACCCCAAGGATCCCTTTTTATTTTTGCCTCATACTCTATATATTCTGCAATAGTCATGTCATCGATATCCTTGTTTATCATCCTACCAGATTCAGTTCTAACCATTCTTTGTGTTCGATTTTCCTGTGTCAACATTAGATATTGCTTAGTGGTGAGGTTTTCAATGTCTACCTCGTTCATCATGTTTCCTAAGAAATCAATGAAAATATTAGAAATCAAACTACAACTAAAATTAGCTCCCTGGCAACGGAGCCAAAAACTTGATGCGTAAATTGTTTTAAATAATATTTTATCAAGTTTTAAATTTATAAAACTCGTTTACCGATACACGCACTAACGGGGCAGAGAACCCGGTCGTATATAGTGTAGTAGTTTGGTAAATCTGAGGTCGTCCCAAGAGCTATGATTTAATAGTTCTAATTTGATTATTGTCACGTTTGAAAATGGTTTTATAATTAATTTTAAGAACTACAGAAAAGTAAATGCAATAAAGTAAATAGATAGAAGAATTTAGGGAGAGAAGCGTGCTAACCTAACCATTTCATTACAAGTGCTACGATTACAATTTCCTGCGCTACGTTCAATTATAAGTTCTATTAGTGGTTCTAATATCGACATACTTAGATTTTCATTTAAGGTTTGTCCTATACTTACTCTGCGATCCCACATTCCCCTACAATCACACGAGCAGGGCATCCAAGCTTGCAGTGGTTATATCCCAACTACCCTTAAGACCAATCTATAATCTAAACTGATTATTAACCCTCTCTAAAAGAGTTCCCATGCTTTTTCAGTATTTAATATGACAAAGGCGGTAATCTGTTTAATTCCTACACCAAGGATAGATGTCAAGCTACCCTAGTACCCCACTAATCCTAAGTTCAACATGGTAAGTCTAATATCAGGATTAACAAGATCTAAGCCACCCTCTATACTACCAAAACATAGGGATCAAAGAAAGGCTATAAGGATATCTAATAGAACCATAATTAAACAGAAAATCATAACCATAACAATAGTAAATACATGGTTAGGCCAGCACTAGGAGTGCTTAGCCGCTCATGGTAACAACAATGCAAGAATTAATGAATAAAGACATGGATTAAATCATCATAATTCTTACAGAGAATGAAATGAACGATTAAATACAATAATTGTGTGAAGTGACATGAAATGCTTCGAACCTTAGGGGTTTGGTTCACCCCTTAAAACTGTGTGTAGAGTGGTGGAAGTGAGTGATGTTGAATGAGCCGGAGGAGGTCTCTATTTATAGGCTTCGAAATGTTTACGGCGTAACCCTTGTGACATGTTATGCCGTAATCTTGCTACGTAAGCTTCCAATCTTCTAGGCATAAAATAATGTTACGGCGTAACCTTATCGCCTATGTTACGCCGTAATGCTGACTCAGATAAATCATCTCTTGTAAATTTAAATGTTGCGACGTAAAGTAGGAGAGGCTTTACGCCGTAAAGGGTGTGATGACTCATTTCTTTGTTGGAGTATGTTATGGCGTAATCCTTCAGGGGTGTTATATCGTAAACTGCCTTGTACTCTTCTCTTTTGTGTATTTCATGTCCAAATCCCTTATCTTTTGCTAAAATGCTCACTTGGTTCCTAAAAACTAATAATAAACAATTAAGTAACATTTTTAGGCATTTATAACATGTTTATAAGCATTTTCAAAGGGATTTTGATATTAAAATGTATTAACTATTTAATGTTATCATCAATTATGACTTTTTCATTGATAAACAGAATCATATGCAAAACCAAGGATATTTATACTCAAATATCTACCTGAACAAATTCAAGGACTCCATCATCATAAGACCTCAACATTGTGTCGGCTTCGTCGCAAGCAGACATTGCAGCTGGTTTTGGGCCAAATTCACTCGCAATTTCAAAATTTTCTTTTGCAGTAGAAATCGAGATTGAGCATTTAGAATTAGCATAGGATCACTCCAATAAAAGAGTGATATGCACTTGCTGCTCATGCTGAGACTTGGAGTTGCAACCTTTACCATTACGGTTCTCCGACTTTAACGTTGCCTACGAATACATATACATTATCAACCTTACATATCCAAATTCAATAAGGAAGTACATATAATTATCAAACTTACAAATCCAGATTTCTATTGCCAAATTTCAAACATAATAGTTATTTGTAGTTTGGAATTTGGCAAGTAACAATTTGTAAACAACATACATTTATTGGTAATAGTTGACCATTTTGCATAACATATGTAGAAAAAGTTATGCTTAACAACCGAAAGGCCCAAATGAGGATTTGAGAGCAGAGAAGAGAATTATTTACTCAAGTCGTTCAGAATATCTTAAGGATTATTAATGAACCGAATGAGAGCTGGTTACCTCTTTGACTGTCAAACGACAGCGTTAGCTGGATATAGAAAAGCAAATAACAGTAAAGAATCTCTTCTTCTAGCTTCTCGAGCTACCACCTTTACCTGCAAAGCAGGAGCAAAGCTAATATCAGCTATAATTAGTCTTAGAAATATGAACTATAGCGGTACTTGGAAAGTTTAGTAAATGCAGCATGTAGAAATTTGCATTAATATGCATTGTGAAGAATGTAGTCATCATAGCCTAACAACAAACTTATGTTATATTGGACAAGCAGGTTTTACAATTGATATTTAATAAAACATAGTGTATACCCCATGTCTATAAGTCGTTGCATAGAGATATTTGTTTACAAAAATAGCTGCTCAGGAACATGATTGGTATTACCTTGATGGAGGGCAGGACTCTTTGATTTCAGAAACATGACAGGTATTAATTTTTCATCGGTGCTATGTTTTCCATCATATTGAACACGTTGTTCCTGCATCCACTACACATTCCAGTAATCGAACCAAATGAGACAAAATGCAGACTACAAAACACAGGCAACTACAAACTTCAGTCCCTTAAAAGACCAATTCTAAATTTAGACATACCTATGCAATAAAGAACCTCTGAGGTGAATAGGTATGTCGAAATTTACATATATGAGATTGTGCAATCATAAACCAAGCAGACAATATAAAATTCACTTATATAGCTGATTTTATTGTTGACTAAGAGGGTCTATGAGATCGCTTTTGAAAGAGATATCTGATGATTGCGTTTCCAAAGCATAAATAATCATAGAACAATGTTTGGCAAACCATGAAAAGTGATCATATGTCTTTCCTTAATCTGCCAACGCATTCTGAAAGCAGCTATCTGCTTGTTTCACCGTCTGACTTTCAAGCCAAATAAGTTTAGTTATATCCAAATACTCAAAAGTCGGTACTAGCTTATATAATGCTACAATGAGTCTCTCATAGTAACTTGTTGGATTATGAACAAATATAAATTATATATGTCCAGGAATTTATTCGAGCCTACAAGGACGCACACGTTAATACGTAGAATGATGTTTTTATATATTAAGCTAATATATAATTAGTGATTTAGCAAAAAATTGATAATTACATTAGTTAGTTGTTTAAACGTTAAACTGAGAGGGCTAATGTGTAAAACCGAGAAAAAGGAAATTACGGGTTGCCTCCTCTTCCCTTGGTCGGTCGAAGTCTCAATCCCACAAAGATTGGGATTTCTTGCCAAGACTTTGAGCCTATATATAGAGAACATGGGTTCATTATTTGATACACACTTTAGAATATCAAAACCCTTGATGTGTCTTGCGACTACTAGTTTTAAATTTATAACACGAATTACCAAATAAGCAAAGAACACACGGGCAAGTATAACCCTTTTGTATATAGCTAGCTTGGTGTGGTAAGCCGAGGTCATTCACTAGGATTTGAGTGTTTTTGATTGTGTAGAATCTAAGTATCAATAAGCATGAAAGTGGTAAAATGGTTGTCACAAGCCAAGATACCATATAAGCAACAATTAACACAAAAATGATGATTAAGCAAATTCAATAAGTAAAAGACAACACTTGTTTGGATTAGTTCATAATACTTGGATTGTTCATATAAAGATGGTTTTGACAAATCGATTACAAGTTAAGAATATGATGATGATAAATTCTAATCTTTGATTCTAAAGCATATAACCCACGCGTATGACCCACGCGTATGATCATGAGACAATAAAATTAGGTGAGAGAGGTTCTACCAGATACAACTGGCTATCCCCTTCCCCTTTATCGCCGTTTTTTACCCTAAAACCTTAATTGGCTATCTTTGTTACGCTATCCGACTGAATTGGATGGATCCACTTCTCATCCACTACCGCGTGTAAGAGATAGGCTCTCCAACGAAAGCGGATCCACATCTCCTCTACTATCCTTCCGTTTCGACTAGCTTTCTTTCTCTCGTTCGTAGCTTATTTGACTTTCTTGATCCCACTTGCGACTAAACTTTTGAGCTGATTGGGTTGGTGTTCAGTGTTTGGTCTTTTCCCATGCTTTCCGTTGGTCAACAACCAACAAAAGTTCTTGTTTAGTTCTTCACTACTCCTACAGAAAGGACTCTCTTTCTGTCTGGAGGGAATTCAAAAAAAAAGATGGAAAAAAGTCAATTATAGCCAAATCAACCAATTCAAGATTATGTTTATTTAATAAGTTTGATTCGTGGTTCGTTTCACAAACTTGTTAACAATTACACCCAAGTTTCATTGCATAATTAAGCCACTAAAGAAATGGTCAATACAATAGATAATCATCCATAGACAAAATGATTATAACTAGTTGATTGATGAAAACCCTTTCAACCTATGAAATCACAAACAACTAATCAAGCTTGATAAGCAATTGTTATGAAACTCAAGCACAAATAGATCTCAAACATAACATAAAATTGATCAAAACCATAATCAAACATAAACAATCCTCATATGATAAACATCATCCAAACAAGTGTAAATAGAACTACTCCATGATTATTTCAACAAAAACTAAAGTATCAACAATCATAGCAATCTTAAACATTCGGGAAAGTAATTGAATAATACCACAATAGCAATCACAATTGGTGGTGGAAGGATTTAGAGCAACTCTTAAGCCTCCAATCGACTATACGCCTCTAAACAACCCGAAAAATCATATCAAAGCATCTTCTTCAGCCCTTGAACAATCTTTACGAATTTAGGAGAGGTTTCTGGTCTTTTGGTTTAGATATGGTAGAGGAAATTCGGATTTGGATGAAGGGGTAGGTTTTTCTATATGAAAAACCTAGTAAATATAGTGAGGTGTGTGTTAAAATGAGGCATAGGGGTCTCCTATTTATACTACTATTTTATGTCGGTTCCAGGGTCTAAAAGGGTGTCCAAAGTCGGTTTAGAGGGTCTAGATCCTTTTTGATTTGTCATGAGTCTTCAAGAATGAAGTAGAAAAACGTGGGCACCAAGAACCGAGCGGCACGACCTTCTTTCGGGCGGCACACTCCAGCCGGGCGGCAAGAGCTCCTGCCACGCGGCTAGCCACACGACCAAAAATATATATTTCTTGATATTGCGTATTAGCTTCCCGTTTGAGTCGTGCTTGGTCATGGGTCATTATACATCAATAAAACTTCATTTAAACTCTATATTGGGCCATGGAAGCTTGTATGGTTCACTATTTTATCATTGAATTGCTTCCCGAGCTTATTCTTTACGAGGGGTTCTTCGTACGTGTATAAAACTTCATTTATTCTTTGTTTCTTTCGTCTTTTTCTTGCTTTTCCTGTACTTAGCTACAAATAGACTTGCAAACACACTTTGGTACAATTAAGTAACAAAAGCATATAAAAATAGCCAAATATCATATACAAAAGTACGGATAACTCTACTAAAAACATACTTAATTTGAGCGTTATCAACCCTAAATCTCTCTTGCTATTTCCTCTTGCTCGACCAGTTCTAAAAAACCTAAGGGTTTCGTTTTCCTTGTTCTTCCTTGGTGCGATCGACAAAGAACCCACAAGGGTGTTGTTTTGGTTTGTGGTTTGACCTCAAGTACACGAGGGTGTTCGGTTTTAGTTGATTGTCAAGTTTCGGGTATTGTTTGCTAAACCACTACTAGTACTAGCATACTTCATCGTTTACTACGAACATATTGTGTGTGTAAACTTAGAGGGGTTATTCTTTTGATCCTTGGTGGTTTCGTGTGGTGTTATACACACGCGTATATTGAAGACGGTGTAACGTTTATTGCTAAAAGCAGTGTAACGTTTCTTGCTAAAATGTACACATCTACAATCCCTTATTAATTATAAGTTCTATACATGTTTGATCTTTTCGCTGCATACTTATGATATGTTTAAATGGTTAAATAGATCCAAAATCCCAACAGCGGTATCGGAGCCAGGTTATATGAATTTGTAATTACAAGAATAAAATTGAACAAAAAAAATAGGATTCTTGATTATTTTTTTAAGACCTTTGGGCATTTTATGCATCAAGATTCGATCTTTATGCGTCAAGATTCAATTTTAATTGGTTATTAAAATTAATTAGACGATTTCTAGGTTGTATGCAATTTTATGAATAAAACTTGATGTGTTTAATTGTAAATTGATCGGTTTTATGTTAACATTAATTGTTAATTTGACATCCATGATAAATACATGCAATTTATCGTGTAGACTGATAACGCTCCAAATATACATTAATTATCCCTTAGAAATGCAAAAAATATATGTGCTAACGCAATAAATATTGCAAGAATTGGTCGTTTGTTGTATAAATATTGTTTCAGGACCAAATGTGGGAGGAATGACTTAACGTGCAAGAAATTCGGTTAATTACAACTAACATTCGCCAAATGAAGGATCTAGAAAGGGACTTTTGAAATCAGGAGCACAAGTGTGCCGGTTTTATTACCAAGTGCGGCGCACTTGTCAACGATTTTAATGAAAGACATTTATTAAGGATGTGCGGCGCACTTTTATGCAAGTGCGGCGCACTTTCTTCGTTAGTTACTAAATAATCATCAATGATGCAACTCTTGAATTGCCCAATCATCACTATAAATAGGAGCACGATTTTGGAAGCAAAACACTCATCCACAACACCAACAATCAGTTCATACACTCCCTAAATCATTCTCCAAGAAGTTGTTTTAAGTTCTTAGGAAGATTTGAAGGTTAAACCTTCATCTTCATCCTTTTCCTAGAAGAAGAGCAAGTGAAGTCTCTTAAATCCAGAAGTTAGAGGTGTTAGCTATCAAGTTGTATCTTTGTTCTAGAAGGAATTGTTAGTTTGGATCCTTGACTCTTGAAACTTGGTAAAGAAACATGTTTTCATCCTTTTATAATATGAGTTTTGAATTTATCATGATTGTTATATGTGTTGCTATTATGAATGTTGAGTAGATAAACATGTTTGGTTAGGAGCTATATGGATATTATAGATCAAACTTGACTCTTTGAATGAACTTTTGATGTGAATAATATGAGCTTGATGCTTTTGGACTTAGATTATCTAATTTTCATTTGATCACTACTTATCCCGGATATAGGTCGAAAGACTCCGGTTTAAGTGGTTGATTTCCAAGTTGTCTGTCCATAACGACTAGACCTTAGCCTTGTGAGGATTGGCTAAGTAAAACAAAAATTGACCTAAGTACAAAAGTGTTTAATGCTGGACCATATGTCTAACAAACTTGGTTTAGCAAGCTTATATTACTCATCATCAAAACACGCTTAAAGCATTTTCATAATTAAAGATAAAGGCCAAAAGGGTTTTTCATTATGAATAATAGACAATCTTTTTAAGCAACTAAACATTCTTAAATCGATTATAACTTCATCCGTGAATCATTCAAGTTTATCCATAATATCTATCATTCCTTAACCAAACATGTCCTTTAAATCATTGAATTAGACCATTATCTTTAGACCCGTGACAATCTATAAGATAATTCCCTTTTTTGTAATATTATCGACTTTATCTTAGAATTGCCAATCTCTTGGGGAATGACCTGACTTACCAACAACACTATATTCTAAACGAGGGTTATACTTTTACCCATGTGTTTCTATATAATTGTCCGGTATTTTCAGTCTTATAAATTTAAAGCTTTTGAAACACATCAAAGTTTTTGGCGCCGCTGCCGGGGATTGAAATATTTTTTGATAAAATCATTTTTAATATTACAAACTCAAATTTTAAAATCGTCATACCGTTTTCTGGCAAACGAAAACCATTTTATTGTTACTGCTTCACGAAGTGCGCCGCACTTATCCAAAGTACGCCGCACTTTGCCTTTTAATTGAGAAAAGAAGTTAAAATTTAAAGTAACTCGACCAAAAACCTAAAAACCCCATAATCTGTAATTTAACTTATTTTTAAAATGAGGAATATATTTCAAATAATGATATTTGTTAAATTTATATATGATTTATGTTTAAAAATAAGAAAAACAAAAAATATTTTCTTATTAGCTTATTTGGTTATTTGTCTACATAACTACTTATGTCCCTTATTTGTTAAAAGCCTTATGAAAACATTCATGAAAGCTATATTAAATTTTTTTGGTAAAACTATGCAAACCAAGAAATCATCAAAAATTAGAAATGAAATTTCCAGAAGTGCGCCACACTTATATCTAAGTGCGCCGGTTTTTCTGGAAAATAAAGAAGGACTATTGGTTTTTCAAAAAGTGCACCGCACTTTGTCTAAAAACCGCCGAACGTTTTTCCCTGAATCAAATCAGAATGCCCAAAACACATATTTTGCAAAAAGGATCGTTTGAAATAAAAATTGCTAAGTGCTTGTTAATATTATGTAAGTGTAGGAAGGTGCTTATATATGTTATAACTAACCCACTAATGTTTATTTTTATATTATATTGCTTTAAAAGTAATATGGACTCGAGTATGGGAAAGATGTGCCTAGGAAAGGACATAATTAAAATCTCTAGTGACCGAAATGAAGGGTCCAGAGATTGGGATTTACCTGAATACAAAGATACAGCAGGAAGTGGAGGAAAGAAAAAACCTGAAGCTCTGGTCTTTAACAAAATGGACACTGAGGAATATAGTGATCGATACATTGCACAATGTTTTGTGAATGGTTTATATGCACCTGATGGAGATATCAATTTGGAAATTAACGATAACTTACTCTCGAACAACTACGCAGTCAAGCTTTGTCTTGGGTATGAAGTTAGAAAGGGATAGAAGTTGGTTAAAAAGGAATTGATGGTGTCACTGCGTGGGGAAATTTACTTTGTTCAATTCATCATAAATCCTGAGGAGGACAAATTCAAACCAAGTTTAATTCTCGAAAGATCATTCTTGCGCTCTGCCAATGCAATCACAAACTTCGGGGAAGGCACTATTACAATGCAACCTAATTTTGACCCCTTTCTTTTAAGCAGTGATGAAGAAGGAAACCCAAATCCTGATGACTTAGAAATGCTGCTAGACTTTGACTTTGACAAGATACCACAGATAGAGACCGATCTCCCGCCAATGGTATGCAAAATGGGTAATGGAAGCAGGAATAAAAAGAAAGTAATGGAAAACATCATGTACTTTCATAATGGTGCTGGACCATCTTCATCCGTTGGAATACCCTTAACCCAAGAGGAAGCTGAAAAGAGGGCGCTTGCCCACAATATTAGTATGAGGTATGAAATGCTAGAAGAAGTGAGGCCGGTAATTGAAACATTGGCCTATCATGATAAATACATAAAATTGTTAGATGAAATCTGGGCCGATAAAGTCAAATTGGATGGAATGATTAAGCCTGAAGAAGGAAGAGCAATGATAAAAGTAAGAGGGCAGATGCTTAAGGAAAAGAAAGATCCAGGGGCGTTTATATTTCCAATTAAGTTGGAGGGTCTAATCAATGAAAACGCTCTCGCTGATACAGGATATGACATCAACACCATGCCATACAGAATCTATGAATAGTTGGGTAGAGATGATATCATGCAAGAAGACAGGAACATAACAATGATCAACTATACAGAAGCTGAAGTGACTGGTCGGCTAGTGAATGTATTGTGTCAAGTTGGATTCACTACTCTGACTGCCAAGTTCTTAATTTTGGAAATACCTATAGATCGGGACGCACCCATCGTGGTAGGTCGTGGATTCCTTGATACAATTGGAGGTAACATTAACATCCTAAACATAAAATTAACTACTTTTGATGGACTCACTCGTCAAACCTTTAGAGCTGCCAGATCGAAAAAAATCAGAACTACTGAAAGCGACTCTGATGATGAAAAAGACTATATGATTAAGAGGAATGATATAAGAACACCAATTCACAATTCCAGGCCTATCGGATACCAAAACAATACCAACCCTGCTTAAAACATGACCTTGTCAACTCTTGAATCAGTAATAAATCCCTTCAGAAAAATCAGCGTGTGGAAAAAGGCTATAAGTTTCCTAGGATCGCTTCTTGCTAAACTAAAAGATGTTGAATGGAAGCCCGAATACAAAGGTTGCTACTCTAACCCCGAGTTAGCAACTGGGCAATGGAAAACTGAGATTCGTTTAACCAACCCCTATGGGAATATCTACATGCAAGATATTGTGACAAAACCTATGAAAAGAAAATTATCAAAATTTCACAAGTTGAGTGACATAATGTCACCTAACTGGTTCGTCGAGTAAGCGCTGGAAGCAAGAATAAGGGAGAAATACTCCCAAAATGATACTTATCGTACTTTAATTTTTGTCATATGTATTTCTAAATAAAAATCAATTATATTAAATCCATTATGGATTATACTTTGATGTACGAGGACTACCCAGATATTAATAAAAGAAGATTTTGGTGGACTAATTTGCGTTTTAGTCATTTTACTTAACTCTAAATATATATATATATATATATATATATATATATATATATAGGGAAAGTTCGCCGCACTTAGTACAAGTGCGCCGCACTTTCAGGTATATTCAGATACAAAAACTTATAAAAGAAGCTTTCTACTCATTATAAATAACTCTCACTAAAAAAAACTTAGAAACCGCCGGGTTTCCAATCAAAATCGAAGAAAAGATCTTTAAAATCAATCCACCAAATTCTTAATCATGCCAATGGTATGTTGATTTCGTTCCTTACTATTTCTTATCATCAAATTTATGATAATTATGCATTTAGGGTTTATATAAATTAAGTTTAAGAAAATCATGAAATTATGCCAATAGAATTTGAATAAAACTAAGATTATGCCTTATTATTTAGGATTAAGTAATGCCATAAGAAACCCTTAAAAATCCAGGTTTAACTATTTATGATTGGAGTTTGAAAAAAAAGTAAAAGGAAAAATCGAAAATTTTAAAACAGAGCAGGAAGTGCGCCGGTTTTGGTCTGAAAACCGCCGCACTTACTTGATTATTTAGAAAAACCGCCGCACTTATGTTTTGTGTGCCACACATTTCACCTCAGAATGTAACAAAATGTATGCAAATTAGTCAAAACATAAACAAAAATGCTGAATCTTGTCTAACCTTATTATGTATCATATTTTTGGTTGAATTGTGATATGTATACTTCAGGAGCATACGATCACGAGGCTGATTCGTCCCGTACCAAACGCTCCAGAAATGTTGAAACCGTTGAGGAAGCATTACTCCTAAATGTTCATCGTGAATTTTTGGAATGGAGAGGTTGTAGTAGAGAAGCAAAGTCTCGTTATAACACCAGGTTGGCAACCTTGCTTCAGAAACTTATTTATTCACCGCAGATCGTGGATTGACAGTTGTTACACAAAATTGGTTGTGGAGAGGAAATTGATCAAATGTTAAAGATTAGTTTGAGAGAAGCTCAAACCAATAAGGAGATATTCTTTTCTGTCGCTTGGGTAAGAGCTTTTAACATCAGAGATCCTATCTACCCAGAACTTTACCATGAATTCTATGCCACTTATGAGTTTGATGAAGTGTGCGTAGATGATGAGTTACAATCAAAAAAGATAATCAGTTTTAGACTAGGAGGACGTGCTCATAGTCTAACTTTGTTGGAATTTGCTAGGAGATTGGGATTATACCATGCTGAAGAATTGGAAGAAGAAGGCTTTGACACTTATTTCCAAGGAGGTTTGAGAAGTGATGAAAACTTTAATGCTAGAGAATATTGAGAGAGGATTAGCACAGATAGGAACTTACATTTGTCTCACTTCCGTTCGTTTCCCGATTCTCAGAGTGTTGCATAAAATGATTACTTATGGATTATGTCAAAGGACGACTGGTTATGAGAAGATTCAAAAGAATGACTTGTGGTTGTTAAGTATGTTTGAGGATAGACATCAGAATGGGTATGCAAATGTGGCTTGGGTGATTGCAAAGTAGATGAAGAGAAAAGGAGCTGGGAGTCAGAAGGAGAGTCAGATTTCCTGTGGTCAGTTCATTTCAAAAATTGCTAGAAAGAGCAGAGTTTTTACTGATGAGATTGAACGTACCCTGAGTACTCCGATTTACTGTAGAGATTTAGATAGGACTACCCTAAGAGAGTTGATCGACTCTGAGAATAGATTGATTCCTGATATTCCGGTTGATGATATCCCAAGAGTTGCCGCCCAGAAATCCCTGAGAGTTCAGAGAGCTTCGATGTAGGATTTATATGAGTGTATGGGTAGCATGGAGATCAGACAGCAAGCAATAGAGAGGATGCAGAACATGCATACTTATCACTAGGATAGGTACCAGGGTGTCTTTGAGCACATGGCAGGAGTTTACAATGTTCTGTTGCAGGGTGATTACAACCCACCTGGTTATGCTCAGCCATAGTACGACCAATACTACCAGAAGTACTATCCACAACAGACACCATAGCAACATGATGATGAGGAGAATGAGTAGTGTCGGATGATACAATTTGGATGTGTGATTGTGTGTGTTTGGACACATGTTTCAAAAACATTATTATTATTATTATTATTATGTGTAAATGCCTCTGCTGGCATCAAAAACGATATTTTAAAACTTATTAATTAATTAGGATTATTATTATCATATCTATGTTTTGGAATATGTATATTTGAAACAGGTCAAAAGTGATGAAACGATGAATGCACGCAGGAGCTTTGGAAGATACGCAACATCAAAAAGTATATTTCACTTTCTCTATTTATCTTTTCTCTATAATCTTTCGCATTAGGGACAATGCTCATATTAAGTATGGGGGAGATAACTTGGAAAAGTGAAAACATTTAAAACCGTAATAAAAGTGAGGTTCGCCCTTAGACTTTAAGATTTTGGGTATCCATCTTTGATACCCAAGATAATTGATACCTTTAGCCTGTTCAAGTTAGGGTTTGATTGCAGTCATATATGTCTATTCTGTCGTTACGGATGTGTATGTATGGTCTTTGTCGCTTTTTCTAGGACAGTGGTATCGGTTGAAAATTATGAGTGTGTCGGTGATTTGTAAATTCTAGAACTTGTGCTTGAAATCTTTTCGAGACCGCAGTAAGATCATGCTTGCATGATATAAACATTATTCTGATTAAGAGGTATTATTAAAATGGAAAATATAAATGAATTACATTTGTTGAAAAAACTTTTTAATTAAATCATATGAAATTTTATCCGTTTAAGGTATTATGCATAATTGCAAGTGTTCTTATCCTAAGTATGTGGGGAAAGCAAGTTTCCCCAGGAATGTGAAGAATTTTTAAAAAAAAGAGAAAAAAAGAAAAGTTTTGAATGTCTGAGTATCACCTAACCAAAGAAGTTCGATGGAATAACGGATAAGATGGATTATCATCTAATTATAAACTCTTTTCAACAAAACAAACCCGAAACATACTAGTATGTAACCTCTTTCGAAGATAATGTTCGGTGTTTACGCCATGTCGGTGGAGTTTAGTTTCTAGTACAAGCTTATGGTAATTTGTACATTTCATGACTGCGCGTTTGAGTGACTTTCGTTTATTACCAATATCACTAAAATTGAGCGTGAGTGAAAAACAAAAACTTATCTGAAATTTCGTGAGTTACTTTGTTGCGTTATCTGTGCTTATGATTTCTAATCTGATTAAACAAAATTCTTTCGCTTTGATTACTTGAGGGCAAGCAATAAGCTAAGTATGGAGGGATTTGATAACGCTCCAAATATACATTAAATTATCCCTTAGAAATGCGAAAAATATATGTGCTAACGCAATAAATATTGCAAGAATTGGTCGTTTGTTGTATAAATATTGTTCCAGGACCAAATGTGGGAAGATGGACTTAACGTGCAAGAAATTCGGTTAATTACAACTAACATTCGTCAAATGAAGGATCTCGAAAGAGACTTTTGAAATCAGGAGCACAAGTGCGCCGGTTTTATTACCAAGTGCGGCGCACTTGTCAACGAGTTTAATGAAAGACATTTATTAAGGATGTGCGGCACACTTTTATGCAAGTGCGGCGCACTTTCTGCGTTAGTTACTAAATAATCATCAATGATGCAACTCTTGAATTGCCCAATCATCACTATAAATAGGAGCACGATTTTGGAAGCAAAACACTCATCCACAACACTAACAATCAATTCATACACTCCCTAAATCATTCTCCAAGAAGTTGTTTTAAGTTCTTAGGAAGATTTGAAGGTTAAACCTTCATCTTCATCCTTTTCCAGGAAGAAGAGCAAGTGAAGTCTCTTAAATCTAGAAGTTGGAGGTGTTAGCTATCAAGTTGTATCTTTGTTCTAGAAGGAATTGTTAGTTTGGATCTTTGACTCTTGAAACTTGGTAAAGAAACATATTTTCATCCTTTTATAATATGAGTTTTGAATTTATCATGATTGTTATATGTGTTGCTATTATGAATGTTGAGTAGATAAACATGTTTGGTTAGGAGCTATATGGATATTATGGATCAAACTTGACTCTTTGAATGAACTTTTGATGTGAATAATATGAGCTTGATGCTTTTGGACTTAGATTATCTAATTTTCGTTTGATCACTACTTATCCTAGATATAGGTCGAAAGACTCCGATTTAAGTGGCTGATTTCCAAGTTATCTGTCCATAACGACTAGACCTTAGCCTTGTGAGGATTAGCTAAGTAAAACGAAAATTGACCTAAGTACAAAAGTGTTTAATGCTGGACCACATGTCTAACAAACTTGGTTTAGCAAGCTTATATTACTCATCATCAAAACACGAATCGTACTTAAAGCATTTTCATAATTAAAGATAAAGGCCGAAAGGGTTTTTCATTATGAATAATAGACAATATTTTAAGGAAACTAAACATTCTTAAATCGATTATAACTTCATCCGTGAATCATTCAAGTTTATCCATAATATCTATCATTCCTTAACCAAACATGTCCTTTTAAATCATTGAATTAGACCATTATCTTTAGACCCGTAAAAATCTATAAGATAATTCCCTTTTTCGTAATATTATCGACTTTATTTTAGAATTGCCAATCTCTTGTGGAACGACCTAACTTACCAACAACACTATATTCTAAACAAGGGTTATACTTTTACCCGTGTGTTTCTATATAATTGTCCGGTATTTTCAGTCTTATAAATTTAAAGCTTTTGAAACACATCATAGGCGATATATGATATTAATCTTGTTAATTGTTAATTTTTTTTTTGCAAATATGATGATCAAGACTTAAACATACACATTAAATTTATGTGGTTTCGATCCACGACTTTAAAATCTAGGGAAGACCTTAACTAGGTCTTAAGGGGCCTAAAAGTTGTTTAAAATTTTATGTGCTATGTGGTG
>BQNB010112784.1:8815-22081 GCA_026074375.1 Tanacetum coccineum | reverse complement strand
AAATAATAACATTAACGACAAAACCTAAAATATTATTCCCATGCTTTGTTCATTAACAAGCATTAGTGATTCTTTGTATTAGCCAACAAAAAATGAGCCATGGTTTGCTTCGACACCAACACTTTGAAAACATTGAAAGCTTGGATTGAATACTTGTAGTGACTGATAAAATTGTTGGAGGAACGAAGCTTCAACTATTGGTTGCTTATCTTTAGTAAATCCAATTATTTTGAGCTCATGCTCTGCTGGGCATGGAATGGTGAATAGTTGTCTATACGATGACACTTCACCATCATCAACTTCTAGCTCCAATGCATATATAAAACGGACGTCACCAAAATTAAAACTGCCAAATATTATAATAGAGTCTTCAAGCTGGGAAATATAGTATGGAGGTAAAAATTCCCCAACTAGCATATGTTCAGGCATGTTTATAACCTGAAATTGGTAAGTAATCAAATCAAATGAAACTAACATGTAAATTTTGTATGAAATACGATCATCACTATAAAACTTCTCTGAACCTATAACAACCCGCAATTTTCATAAATGTAAATATCCATCTATTAAGTTAAATGATGTATAATCTATCAATTATATATGAACTCACATTTTTCAGGGAAATTTTTTGCTTTATTACATTACTTTGCCAATATCTCAATATGCAATATAACCTGCATAACTTAAGTTAACGGACTCGGACAACCTACATATGGCAATCCTATCTTCATATATGTCAAGCAAACATCATAACATATCAAGTCAATATCATAATATCATTATTACAAGGTACATTATTCCTAAAAGGTACCATTTGCAACATCATATCAAAACGGGCTTTAAACCGTTATCGGATGCCTCTAAACTCTAACCTCATGAAAAGGTTAACATCTAAAGTGAATGCACAAGCTACTAAAGCATATGTACAAGTAATATGATATCTCATATGAATATACATTCTAAGGTACAAGTCCTTAAAAGCTCAATATACAAGTCATTAAGCATGATCTCTAAAATAGCCGTTTTACCTTCGTTTTCATTCTAATTTCTTCACCACCACTCTTGTACAAGCTACTACACTCAATATACAATGTGTAAACCCTAATTATTCTACTCATAAGCTCTCATACATATGTACTCTAAGAGAAGTCAGTAAGAGACTTGTTAGTACATACTATTCTTTTTGCATCTCAGAAAACCCTAACTTCAAAACCCTAAACCCAAAACCCAAGCTCAGAGTTTGACTTAAACCGATTGACCACACCAGTTTTCTTTTTTTATTCCCCATAGTAGCTCACTTCATAACCTCACCAATCGCTCACTCCACAACAACTTCTTAACTCTGTCATCTCCGCTTATCAATAAACATGGACTTCGTCGCTCCAACATCATCCATTATCGCACATACTCACAATGCCCCCATGCCTATCCTGCATATCTATACTTCATTTATCCAAAGAAACGAATCCCCAGAGAAAAACCCTCTATTGTGCCAAATGTGAATTTGATCGTTGTCTGCCACACGCTTCTTTCTACCCATTTTAACTCAAACCACCTATCAATTATTTGATTTTTTCCTTAATTCTATAGTCACCTTACGACAGTAACCTATCATTCCTAATCAACTGTATACAAAATTTAATTAGCTAAGAAAAACTCAAACCTGCGACTCCCTAAATAGCCCTAGTGAACACCGAAACCAAAACACTTGCAAATATACCCTATGTTTACTATTTTTTCTTGCAATCACAAGCACTCATGACTATTCTAATTCATTCCTAAGCAATCTTACAAGCACCTCTCTTCGTTATCTATCATTTTATATGTTTAAAAATCAAATACTTCTTGTTCCTTCTATGTGCTTAGCCGCCGGAAAAGAAAGAGAGCAAACACCTCACCCAAAGCTACCCTCCATAGCTTATCAATCATTATATAGCTTATCACATCCCTCAAAATTAGACCCTCTATGTGTCAAAATCCAGAATCATAAGCTTTGATTAACTCCTTGCTACTTTAATATGGGTATAAATAGGGGCATAGTGTGTTAATTCCAACTCTTGACACCCACCATATTCCTTACTAACCGCTTTATAAGGCAGCAATCCTTTGCTCCCATATGATCCTAGGATCATAAAAGATGTTCAAGAAGCGAATCCTTGAAGAAAACAAAGCCCAAGAGTCGTTATTCTAGGCGTACAAAGCCGAAAGTCCCGATTACGACCCGTTTCCAAGCTAACCAGGTTCTCTAAACTTGTAATCTGCTCATGTAATATTATAATGTTCATATGATCTTGCTAAAATCATAATATAAATCTTTAGAACTTAAAAACCTAAGTGTTATGCCTTTTTTAGATCCAAACACCGTAACCCGAAAACACTAATTCATGTTTTTACATTATAATATGGGCTTAAATACTTATTACTTTTGTTATAATCAATCCTAATAAGCTATTATAATGTTAAAATAAGTACTTTGATAAGTTATAAGAGAATTTGACCTTAAAACCCGCGCGTTTTCATTTTGAAACCCTAATTTGACCCGTTTTACCTTTTAGCTTAACGAATCGTTAAATTAAACTTATGTTGTGTTAAATCTTCATATTTTAAGTTTATAATAATTATAAATGTCTATTGAAATGTGTTAAAATAAGATTGCTTGGCAATTTAGACATGTTTTTGTCAATTATTATCACAAGCAAGGGGTATATATCTGTAAATTTTCAGAAAACTTATAAATTAAAGTCTATAAGTGTCCATTTTATCCTAGTTATAAACTATGGGGTCTATTTTGTCACTTTCAATGTCCAAGGTCTTTCTTGGTATTATCTTTTAAAGTTGGAAGGGACCTAAAGTCGTAAAAGTGCAAACCCCAGGGGTCTATTTGCAATTTTCCAAACCTCAGGGTCTAAAATGTAACATTTGAAAAAAATGTAAAATCATATCCAAAACATTATATGTCATAACTTTAATTAACACTCCTCGTGCTTAACATCTCCAGATATTGAATAAAATGCTTAAAACTGCTTATGTTCTAATCATTATATCATTCATCATCGATGTGCTTTCAAAAATCATGTCCCGGATCTATATCATACCACAATACTAGGGAGCTTCATATTAAGAAGTTTCATCTTGGTATTACGTTATGTCTGAGTTGTTGGGTTTACGATTTAAAGTGCCCTAGCTCCCATTTTCCCTCCTTTTTACCCATTTTAAAACTTAACTATGCAAACAAGCACCTCCATGACCTCACCCTTACACCCATAAGGATCTTACAAGCACCTCACTTCATTCCTTGGTCATAAAATTAGTCACATGACCTCCTTGTTGTCCCTTTTCTAGTCGTGACACCCAAACATCCCTAAAAACCTTCCAACACCTCCATGCTAGTTCCTAGCTTTGATACATCACACCATAGCTTCTCCACTTCATCTCCTAGATGCTACATATGTCCAAGACCTGGCCATTAAGTTTCCTTGGCCTCTAAGTTGAATTCGACTATAAATAGAGCTCAAAGCCCTTCATTCTAACTCATCCCCCACTTCCTCCTCTATAACCCTTAATAGCAGAAATAATTTGCTCAAAGAAGATCCTAAGAGGTCCTAAGAAGTCTCAAGAACATAAGTGAAGCAAAAGAAAATAAGAAAAGAAGCCCGGGAGTCGTTATTCTAGGCGTACAAAGCTAAAAGTCCCGATTTCGACCCGTTTTCAAGCTATATGCTTAAACCCAGGTTCTATGATCTTCATACCTGCTCCTACACCCTTATGATGTTCATATAATCATACATAAACTCTTGTTAAAGTTTTATAACTCAATTCATGCTCATTTTCCATTTTGATCCAAACCGTACACCCGAAACCCTAAATTTGTGTTTTTCATTAATCTAAAAGTTATAATGACTAAATGTTGTTATAATCTATCCTAACATGCTTAATTAATGTTAATATAATAACTTTATCAAGTCTTGAAATAATTTGAACTTAAAACCCGCGCGTTTTCTTTTTAAAACCCTAACTTGACCCGTTTTGCTTCCTAGTTTAATGAATCGTTATTTTAAACTTGCGTTGTGTTAAATCTTCATATTTTAGCTTATATTAATAAGTTATAACCTGTAAATTACTTTTCATAATTGAAAAATATCATTATTATGGATTTTGGACTAAAACGATACATTTTTAATGCAAAAGGGTATATATCGTAACTTTCGGAAGCTTATAACTAAAAGGACTAAAAATGTCATTTATCAAAGTTATAACTACAGGGGTCTATTATGTCACTTTCCAAAGTGCAAGGTTTACTTTGTATATCTTTTAAAGTTGAAGGACGAAACTCGTAAAAGTGCAAACTGCAAGGGTATATTTTGCCATTTTTCATTCTCAAGGGTCTAAAATGTAACATTTTGAAAAAGTATAAAAATACATTCAAAACATTATAAGACATAACTTTAATTAACGCTTGACGTGCTTATCATTTTTAGATATTGATCAAAACGCTTAAAAACCGCTTATGTTATAACCATTATATCATTCATCATCGATGTGCTTTTATAAATCATGTCCCGGATCTATATCGTACCACAATACTAGGGAGCTTCATATTAAGGGGTTTCATCTTGGTATTACGTTCTGACTGAGTTGTTGGGTTTACGATTTAAAGTGCCCTAGCTCCTCAAACGTTTACTGAATGACTTCTAAATTATGATGACCCAAAGGTGATACAATAATTCCAAACTCTCCAATCCAACTCATAACAATATTAAACTACTAAAACCAAAGTTATAAAGTATAATCTTCCTAAGACTTGACATATTTACTCAGGTTGCGTGACGTGGTTGGTTACTATCATTTTGCTAAATCAACCTTCCCTGTTAAGATTGTGATAAGGTCGTCAGCTTTTATTTTAGAATATTTATTACAACTACCAATCAGGTGAAGTTCATAACCTCGCCTTTACTTATTTACATGTTTTATAAACCCGCGAGGGGGATACATGCTTGTTCACAAACTCTTTTACATACTCATTTATCTTATAACAATGTGAATGTTTTTTCAAAGACTTAATAACCTCACATACTTTATAAACCCATGATACCTGCTATAAACCATGAATACAAGTGTTTTCTAAATGTATGCTATCCAGATATGTATGCTATCCAGATATATTATTGCATAAGTAGCTTTCAGTGCCATTATTTCCATATCATGAACCATTAATTACTTGCATTGTGAGTGAACGCGAATATTGTGAATAGATCTATTGGGGGTGACAGCTCTCGTTGGTATACCCATTCATCGGGTAGCCAGACGCACTATATTTTTCCTAATAGGTAACCTTGGCAAGTTACCTTTTCCACGGGGACATCTGTCCCTAACCAATATCACTACGGTGATCTTCCCTGTTAACGTATTGGTGTCATGAGCTTAGATGCAATAAATAATGTCCCCATGATAATTGTCCCTGCAATACCAGTATTTCCACTATAACTTGTATTCAACTATTACATTTCAAACCTATGAATTTCACTCAACCTTTGTGTTGACCCTTTTTATGCATGTTTATCTCAGGTATTTGAGCAACTTATGGCATGGAGTGGCATGGACTTGAAGATGGCTAAAACTTGTTATCATTCACATTTTATGTTTCTAGATTTTGGGACCTGCCTTTGTAAAACTCTAATTTTAATGAATGATAACGTATCTTTTAAAAACGTCTCTTTTGAGTCGTTTTCTATGATTGTGTCTGTGATTCATGAAGTAATACCCCAGATTAGCTTCCGCTGCTATATTATCAAAATGGGGGTGTTACATAAAACATCTCCAACAACGAAATCACTAGCATCACGCATTAATTCGAAGGGCGTATTCCAATCGGGAGATATTATGATAGGTGTTGTGGTTAATTTTTCTTTTAAAATATTAAATGCCTTTTTACAATCATCAGAAAAATTGAACTTTGCATCTTTAATTAAAAGTTAGGTCATTGGTTTAGAGATCATTGAAAAGTCTTTTATGAACCTTCGGTAAAATCCAGCATGCCCTAGGAAACTTCTAAATCCTTTGACATTTGTAAGGTATGGCAACTTAGCTATCACATTAATTTTAGCCCTGTCGACCTCAATACATGCTCCCGAAATTTTGTGTCCTAAAACAAACCCTTCTTTTACCATAAAATGACATTTTCCCAATTCAGCACAAGGTTGGCTTCTTCACATCTAGCAAGCATTCTATCTAAATTAGCGAGACAACAATTAAAAGGGTTACCGAATACCGAGAAGTCATCCATGAATACTCCCTTAAAGTCTTCCACCATGTCGTGGAAAATTTGCATCATGCATATTTGAAAAGTAGCAAGCGCGTTGCATAATCCAAACGGCATTCGTCGGTAAGCAAAAGTCCCATAAGGACAAGTGAATGTTGTCTTTTCTTGATCTTCGAGTGCGATCAAAATTTGGAAGAATCCTGAAAATCCATCTAGAAAACAGTAATATTCATTCCCACATAAACGTTCTAACATTTGATCAATAAAGGGAAGAGGGAAATGATCCTTTCGAGTTACATCATTAAGTTTATGATAATCGATGCACACTCGCCATCCTATAACTGTGCGAGAAGGAATTAATTCATTTTTATCATTCAAAACTACAGTCATTCCTCCTTTCTTTGGCACAACGTGAATATTGCTGACCCATGAACTATCTGAGATTGGATAAATCAGTCCGGAATCAAGTAGCTTAACAATCTCGTTGTTCACCACATCTTGGACTTTAGGATTTAGACGCCTTTTAGGTTGAATGACCGGTTTGAAGTCATCCTCCATTAGAATCTTGTGTGTGCAGTATGACGGACTGATCCCTTGATGTCTGACATTTTCTAAGCAATTGCTCCCTTACGCTTCTCCAATACCTTGATGTATGACGGACTGGTCACGCTAATATGCGTTTAATTAAATCGTTGTCGTCTAAGGAACTAGCTAAAAACTTACCTAAGCTAAAATATGATAAACATTTTTGTGATGCTTGTAAAATTGGGAAGCAAGCTCATGCAAGTCATAAAGCTAAAAATATGGTTTTAGAACTATTACATATGGACTTGTTTGGTCCATTGGCAATTAAAAGCTATGGAGGTTATTTATAGGCCTTAGTTGTAGTAGATGATTACTCTAGGTATACATGGATTAGATTTCTAAAGACTAAAAATGAAGCTTTTGAGAAATTTGAAATATTAAGTAGGAAAATTCAAAACCAACTAGGTAGTTCTATAATAGCTATTAGAACGGATCATGGTCGGGAATTTGATAATGAGGTACAATTTAAAGCTTATTATGATGCACAAGGTATTACTCATAACTTCTCGGCTCCACATACTCCACAATCAAATGGGGTAGTAGAAAGAAAGAATAGGACCTTACAAGAGATGTCTAGGACCATGCTTAATGAACAATCAATTCCACAAAAGTTTTGGTGTAATGTCGTTGATACGTCAACTTATATATTAAATAGAATATTAATTCGACCAATACTAGGAAAAACCCCTTATGAAATATTTAGAGGTAGGAAACCCTCTTTAGAATATTTCAAAGTATTTGGAAGCAAGTGCTTCATTTTAAATACTAAAGACTATTTAACCAAGTTTGACCCAAAGTCATACGAAGGTGTTTTTCTAGGGTATTCTCAAAATAGTAAAGCTTATGTAGTATTAAATAAACACTCTATGAAAGTCGAAGAATCACTCAACGTGACATTCGATGAAAGTCCTCCTCCTACCAAATTATCACCATTGGTTGATGATGATGTTGGTGAAGAAGAAGCTATTAAAAGAAATACCAAAGTAGTAAATAATATTAATGAAGAAGATGAGTCGATAGAAGTTGACGAAATTGTTAACATTAAGGAGTCCAAGAATCATCCACTAGATCAAGTCATAGGAAATCTTAATCAAAGAACATTAAGGTCTCAAGCCCAAAATCATAGCAATTTCTTTTGTTTTATATCTACTATAGAACCCAAAAATATTAATGAGGCTTTAAAAGATGAAAGTTGGATTGTAGCTATGCAAGAAGAACTAAATCAATTTGTAGCTAATGATGTTTGGGAATTAGTCCCTCTACCTATAAGTCAATCCGTCATAGGAACAAAATGGGTCTTTAGAAATAAATTAGATGAAAACGGTATAGTATCTAGAAATAAGGCTAGATTAGTGGCACAAGGATATAATCAACAAGAAGGTATAGATTATGATGAAACATATGCTCCGGTAGCTAGATTAGAGTCAATTAGAATACTTCTTGCTATTGCTTGTGCAAATGATTTTAAACTATATCAAATGGATGTAAAAAGTGCTTTTCTAAACGGTTTTATAAACGAAGAGGTTTATGTTGCTCAACCTCCGGGGTTCATTGATTTTCAAAAACCAAACTATGTTTATAAACTTAAGAAAGCTTTATATGGTCTTAAGCAAGCTCCTAAAGCTTGGTATGATAGACTAAAAGCATTTTTGATAAAACACGAGTATTCAATGGGAATGGTCGATAACACACTTTTTACTAAGAAATCAAAGTCACACCTTATCATTGTTCAAATATATGTCGACGACATTATATTTGGTTCCACGAGTCAAAACTTGTGTGATGATTTTGCTGAAAAATCCTGCACGACGAGTTTGAGATGAGTTATGTAGGCGAGCTTGAACTTTTTCTTGGGACTCAAATCAAACAAATTGAAGGACAGATATTTTTTCAATCAATCCAAATCATCAAAGGATAGTTAAAAGAAGTTCAGGTTGGAAGATTCCAAACCTACCAAGACGCGATGTCAAGAAGTTCAAGTCACTAAATGACGATTGAAAGCCGATATGTGGATAACCTCTAAATATAGAGGTATGATTGGTAGTTATTTACTTTACTTCTAGTAGGCTCGATTTTTTGTTTTGTGTTGCTTTTGTGATCGTTTCTAAGAATATCATAAAGACTACCCATCTAGAAGCCATTGAGCGTATATTTAGGTTATATTAGAAAGGATCTAGTAACTTAGGATTATGGTATCCGAAAAGGATCCGGAAAATAGATGAAAAAACTTATTGCCGATCTCCGACCACGCGGGCGATTACGTTAATCGCAAAAGCACTAGTGGCATTTGTACGTTCATGGGATGTTGTTTAACATCTTGGTCCGCTAAGAAACAAACGGCCCTTGCTATCTCCACGACCTAAGCCGAATACGTCTCTGCCGGTAAGGCATTGATAAGCACGATGGAATGAAACTTAAATAATCGTAAGTGGAATTTTATGTTATAGTAATTATTCATTATTCAAAAGATGTTAATTCTCATTACAAGTTCCAATTACAAAACTTTGTCGTGGAACATAACGAGATTAGAAATTTTATTAGGATTTAAGAAGATAGTCATAAAATGACCAATAGATATTTTCAAAATTACATGTATGGTCCAATTACATGAAAATTACGAAATCGATTTTAAAAAGGATGAAAAGAACAATCATCAAATTGCAACCACACAATGGTGTTGACGAGGTTTTGTGGAATCTAAATGTGTCTCAATGATTGTGTTATTAGTAATGGTCATATTACGCTAAAGATAGCACACTCCTAGATTGTCTACGTTGAAATTCATCAGGAAATTCGTGACAAGGTTGCACGATTTGTTCAAAAACTGAATGTCGACTCTAAAATTATTAATCCTCTCTTATATAGTTATATATAATATACTTTAATTGCCAAAAACACAACACCATATCTCAATTTGCTTAAAAATCAACTCTGTCTGTATTTTTGGACACTTGCAGACCACGAATCCACCATAGGGAGATGCGTGTGTTATCTAGGTGGATCCATGTGTCACAAATCGCGGGTAAATAACTGATTTTGAACAAATTGGGACTACAACAAACATAAAATAAACACACACATGAACTAAAACACTAAAACCCTCAATCATTAATAACTTCTAATCGGCAATTGAGTACGCATATAATCTATTAAGATCATTAATAATCATCAATCTATAACAACAATTGTAAGTGATTTCATCTTATTTTCTTTTTGATTTCATATCTAGGGTTTCGATTTTAATCAAATCATATAATTTGAGGTTTTCAATTTTTATGGTTATTTTTGTATAATTAGAACTAAGATATAACAATGTATAACTACTTTGATACTCAAAAAGCATAATTAAAGTGATTCGCCAAGAATCAAATTTTCAACAAAAACCCCAAACTATGATTTTCACCTCTAGGATCTTTTCAAAACAAGGGTTGTTTAACTACATTGTTAATACAACACAAAAACATTTTCTTCATGTATTTGGACTCATGAATGCATACACGAGGTGCTTAAATCATAAGCATTATTTTGTTCCATTAATTTAGAACAATATCAAACATAGGTTGTGCATCAAGGTTTGCTTCTAATTATTACTATCACTATTTTCATTTTGTTAAAGTCAAGCAAACCGCACACCCACATCGAATGCATATAAACACGTTTACATTTTTCTTTTCTTTCTTATTGAGTCATTGTTATCTACTTATAGGTGAAATCACAACATAAATGGACTACAAACAAACTAAAGAGTATCACCCTAAAGTCCATCGTACTAGAAAAATGGATGATGATCTGAGGGAGTCTTACCGCACTCTTAAAAAGCGTCTCTTCCATGAAGGAAGAATCGTTACTCCATATTTCATTGCCGAAAACAACATGCTTCCTTTCTTTCAAGCTATAGATCTCAAGCCTTTTCTCACTCTCAATGAACCCATATGTCCTAGATTTGTTGTTGAGTTTTATCATAGCCTAAAAGTCAAAAGAAATGAGGAAGATACTCCTTATATTGAGTTCAAGCTTGGTCAATTCACCTTTAAGCTAACTCCGTCTAGACTCTCTCAAATCCTTCAAACTCCTCATCCTCTAGAAACCTTCTACTCAAGTGAATGGTCAATAAATTCTCTCGACGATCCTTCCAATAGCAAATTCTTTGGCCCTAAACATGACCTTGTCAAAAAGGCTATTGCTGTTCCTAGAACCACTCGAGCTCAACTTCTAAGAGACCCCAACACACTCTATGTTGATGACATTCGTCCCGATTTGAAAGGATGGGAACTCTTCTTCAAGGAAAATTTATTTTGCTCTATTGACAAAAGAAATAAGGTAAAAGCATGCACTGCATACATGCTTTACTACCTAACCATTAGAAGAAAGTTCAACTTCACCTCGATGATTATTTATCGAATGGAGGAAGTCATAAATAAACGCAAAGGTCCCATGCCTTTTGCCATGCTTTTGACCAGCCTTTTCAATCACATCCTCGAAACAAATCCACAAGCCATTGACTGACCTGCTAGGTACACGTTCCATGAATGTGTCATGGATCCTCTAGACATTTCAAGGAATCCTAGCAAAGAAAAGGGAAAGAATGTAATCTCTTCCCCGGTCATTTCCTATTCATCCTCATCATCTGATGACAATGAAGGACCATCTTTTCTTGAGTTTTATGATGAGCTATCCGACAGTGAGGATCTAACCAAACACAACAAGAGAAGAGAGGAATGTTTAAATGCTTGAACCGATATGTTGGCACCCTCACCAAATACTTGGAGAAGCAAAAATGATTATGCTTGCTTTGTGCCTATATGCTTTTGTGGTATGTGATAATTTGCATCTTGTCATGATCTTGATGAATTGAAAACTTTGATGTATGTTGAAACTTAGATGTTATTGTAGGTTATGGATATTGATATTGTATGTTTTATGACATTTGATGGAAGACAATGATGCTTGCATGATGATCTTTTTTTTTGGGCATAAATGCATGTTCTGGTCGTTTTTATGAAAATTTGCGACCCACAGATCCACCATATGGTAGATCCGTCCGTTATTTTAGTGGATCCGTAGCTCACCAGGCCAGGTGCCAAAATTTAAATTTTCTTGATTTTTAACTTTTTCTACTTTATCTTATAACCATGCTATATGATACTATGTGGGATCTTAAACCTTAGGATATAACATGTTCTCCATATAATCCAAGAACCATTATACAATTCATATCACCACTTTTCCTTTATAATCATCATCCTCAAACACCATTTTTCTTACATTTTACTTACACTTCTTACTTACAACCTTGCTAGTTCACAACCATGACTAGTTCATCCAAAACAAACTCACTAAACTTCAAAAGAAAAACCTCAAGAATGAGTGTCAAGTATCCAAACTATGTCAATCTTACATCCTCAAGTGAGGAACAACTAAATGAGAAAACACCTCCACCTCCTCCCAGAAAGAAATCCCTTTCACCACCACAAGCTCCATCAAAATCCATCTCTAGCGAGAGCACACACTACACCTCATCATCATCACCAAGTGAGTCTCCGACACCAACTCACGTTGCACCTTCACCAAAACTTCATTTTGTCATTCCGATAAAACTTGAACCTCAAGAATTTCCTCCACCACAAATGTCACCAAATGATCCATATGCTCAAACCATGGATAATTGGCCATCGGGCCCATCTAATCCATCTATACCACCACGTATCTCATGACCACCTCCCGATTTTCCAAATCCACCACTCGAATTTGAACCATTACCATCAACCCAAACTTTGTTTGTTAACATTAACAACAATACACCTCTCCTCCAAAACAATGCACCTCCACTAGAAAACATTCCCCATCCACCACCAAATCTTGGAAATCAAGATTTTCCCAATCCTCTTAACATTTTTGATTTTGTTCATCCAAATGACATGCTTCACCTCCATAACATGTTTTGTCAATGTTGTAGCACCACAAGGCATGAAATCCTAATGCTCCGAAACCATGTCTGTAACACCCCCAAATTGGGTCGCAGCGGAATAAGGGTCTGGGGCGTGTTACTTCTCAGATCACTAGCACAAGATATATATTGAATGAAAATTAAAAGTCGTTTAAAACTGATACATTAGATTTAACAAAATGTTTACAAAAGTTTGAAGCTTCACATGTTTACTTGTTATTATTACAAAGATTTCCAGCCCATAACAGATATACAAAATGTAATGCGACTAAATCTTTAATGCAGGACATCCAAAATCATAACCACCAATGTATCCCTTTTGCACCCCGTGCCCTAATGATCTCCTGAAAAACATTGCATTTAAAACGTCAACATAAAGTTGGTGAATTTCATAGGTTTATGTAAATGTATAAGCAGGACCGAAAGACATTCCCCGTGATAATGCAACGGATGCAGACATCACAAAATGTAATTA
>BQNB010112783.1:1576-18374 GCA_026074375.1 Tanacetum coccineum | reverse complement strand
TATGAGTAGTGTTAGTATCATGACTTGTAATTGACAATGATCTTGTTTTTAAGCTTAGTATGGAAAAGTGAAAGTTGGGGACGATGAATTTATTTTGCTTGTTCTATGATCCTAAGTAGTAAAAAAAATGAAAAATATAATGTTATGAAGTGATTGAAATATGGAAAGTTGTGAAAAAAAATAAAAGATAAAAAAAATATTGAAAATGGAAAAACGGGGCGTTTCTTAACTATTGATTTCTTAATTCCTTTAGATGAGCACTTTGTTACTTTTCAAGGTGATTAGTTTGAGGGGATTGGAATTTCTAGTTTTAAGCGCGTATTTATTACATTGCGTGAGGACACGGAAATATTTTAGTATGGGGGAATTTGGTATTCGCTATTTTATACATATCTTTTACCTTAAAAAACAAACCCAAATGACCAAAAAACATAATTATAATGGCAAATATATACTTGTTTTTGTGTTTGTGTATGTGCAGGTACGGATATCAAGAAAAAGACAAAAATAAAGACAAAGCCGGACAAAACCGAGCACGGGATCGGAAAGAGCGCGAGAAAACGAGTATAATAAAATTGCAAATTTTTGTTGGTTTGTGTTTGTGTATGTGTAGGTAAGGATATCAAGAAAAAGACAAAAATAAAGACAAAGCCGGACGAAACCGAGCACGAGATTGAAAAGAGCGCGAGAAAACGAGACCAAGGGTGCTTTCGGATTTTATTGGGCCAGCCCAAACAAGTAAAAGCCCAACAAAAGCCCAATACAAGAAAAAATAAATACTCAGAATTATGTTGAGGGTGCTGACGTTAGCATGACGTCACCTTCACATGCTAGCTAAATAATTCATCAAGTGTCATGTGACTTACCACTATCCATTTTCTAACCAATGTATTCGCTCATGTCGGTAATAAATATCTTGTTAATTAAACGCGAGCTATGACCAAGGTTGAGGAACAAAGATGACACGGCTCATAAAATGATATTTTATGATCATAAGAATAATAGCGAGACATGTCGTAAATTTTTACAATGCTCGAAACAATTAACGAACGCGCGATCAACCGTTGACTCGCGAAAGCATGCGGGCAAAGCAGACAATATTGTGGTCTGAGTAAGCGGGATGTTCGAGTGAGAGCGATACCAGTGGTGTTAATATCAATCATAAAACTTGTGACGATATTTTTCTAAAATATCTACCTTGATGGATTATATATCCTGGTCAACTTAGCCAAACTTTTGGTATGTTGAGAAGTGTCGAAACATCTAATCTTGCTGAAGAAAGTTATCATCGTCTTGCTTAGAAACGGTTTATCAGATTTTAAACCTTTTCTCGGTCACACAATCGGATAACACGAATTTAATCTCGGGACGAGATTTCTTTAAGGGGTAGGTACTGTAACATCCGAGAATTTTCGAATTTAGAATGACGATGTCAATCTTTGACTTTTTGGGTCTGACTTGACTTATAAGAACGATCATCTAAATCACGTTTTCACGACTCGGACTCTAAAGCAATTTGATGTGGAATGACATTCCTGACAACTTTTTAGTTTTGCCCGAGACCTGGAAACGAGCCGAAAAGGGCTAAAACAGCACCGCAAACATTATTCGAACAATATACAACGCGGACCCACAAAAACAATTAAAAATAATTAAATTTATTTTTAGTTATCAGTATTTATTTAATAAAAATATTAAATAAAATTATTCATCACTTTTAATTAAAAGCGTTTTTGAAAACGCGACTATTCGAGTTGAAATCCATTTTATTTCGGACGGAGCGAAACCGGTTCATAAATTGAATAACAAATATTTTATAAAATGTTATAAAATATTTATGAAATATTATCAAATAAATACTCATTTTTATCGGAAAAATGATTTTAAAAACAATGGCGCAAGTTTCGAGATTTGAATCATTTGTTAAGTCGCTCAAATGAGTCCCGAACCGCTTTTATCAAAAAGTATAATAAAAATGTTACACTTTTTACCCTCAACTTTTATAACTTGCCACATTCAATTGATATATATATATAATCATATATCATTTATTCATTTCCATCCCATTTATACACACACAACTCTCCCTCCCCACCCTTCTTCTCCGGCGAGTCTCCCCACCGCCGGCCACCACTCGCCGCCGCCGGAAAACTTTTCCGGCGGGATTTTTCCGGCAAGACCAAAAAGGCTCCTCGTGGGCCGATCTACCCGATCCCCATATACACTCGCCTCCACTCGCCACCATAACACCACCACCTCCACCACCGGCGCACCAACACCACCCCCTCTCATCGCCAACATCTTTTCATCAGGAAAGGTGTTCGTTTCGTTGGGCCTCACAGCAACAAGGGTGTGTATAGTTTTGTTATATATACCAAAGAGGGTGCGTGGGGTTTAAAACCACCACAGCACCACTTAGGGTGCGTGTGGTTTGGGTTGTAAGCAAAAAAAAAAAAAAAGGTGCGGGTTGGTGTAACCACCACGAAGGGTGTGGGCTTGCTTGGCTGCGAACACAGCCGGGGGAAAAGGGGTGTCGAGTTGGTTTTGTTAGTTATCACCGAGGGTGTTTGTTTGGCTGTTATAAACAGCCGTGGGGAGGGGGTGTTTGGTTGTGTTTGGTTGTTGTTTGGTTGTTGTTTGGTTGTTCGGAGCAAGACAGCCGGGAGGGTTGGGGTCTCGGGGTGGTGGTAAGCCCCGAAGGGTGTGTTGGTTTGCGGGTTTCACAGCCGGGGGCTGTTGGGTGTTGGCTGCGAAACAGCCACTGGCTGCGTTTGGGTTCGAGTTGGGTTTAACAGCCGGGTGTTCGTTAGTTGGGTTTGGTTCGCGGGTCAGCACCACAAAAGGGTGCGTGAGGTTTAGCAGCCAACAAGGGTGCGTTGGTTTGGGTTTCATAGCCGGGAGGGTGTTTGGTTTGGGTCGGGTTTGACAGCCGGGACAGCCGGAGTGTCGGGTTAGGCTCGGGGACAGCCGGGTGAAAGAGGGTTGTATGGTTCGGCTATAAAAACAGCCGGGGTGGGGGTGTGGTTCGGGTTAAGGTTATAACAACCAAGGGATGTCGGGTTGGGTTTAGCAGCTAGGGGTGTTTGTTTGTTTGGGTCGCGTCGGGTTTGACAGCGGGGTCAGCCCGAGGGTGGGTTTGGTTCGTCTTATAACACCAAGGGGTGTTTGTTAGTTTGTAAACTTGCGCGTCTAAGTAAAATACGATATAAATATTAAAACGGGACTGATATTAATGTATAAGTGATATTGGACATATTTGAGACGAGAGTTGGACCAAAAAAAGGACCTTGACACCTTTTATACCGAATAATAAATATCAAAAATCGAAACATAAATTCGGAATCGAGATTTGATAAATTATATTTGAGATTTCAAAATGATAACAAATTATACTTATAACGGATGTTTGGATATGAAAAAAAGGGATCTTCTAACTCCCAATAAACGAAGAAACTGGATCGAAATCAGAATATACACTTTAGTTATAAAATAGGTTATTTTTAATAAATATTAAAAATGACAGATTTATTAATTAAATGATTTGATCACTTTCGAGTCCGTTTCAGCTTCCGGCGAACAGACGAAAGTTGTCGTAATGCATTTTACTTGCCGCGAGCTTTTACTTCAGCTTGGTAAGAAATATGAGACGCACACATATGAGTAGTTCTAGAGAATTGAAGATTATGCATCTCTTGGTGCGAGTCTCTAGAAGTCATAGTATATATTTTCAAAAAATAAATACATACAAGGTATATCTGGTTAAAAGATGCGCAAGTGGAATTTCTCTATCACATGTTATATATGACTGCATACAAATAAAAAATATGTATGATTTCGTGCATCGATGTACGCATCCTGTTGATCGTAATTTAGTTACGTGTATGATAATCGAACGACCAAAATTTTAGGTCTGGTCGAGATGTTGCAGATCAGTTGTGATTTAATTGAATTAATTGATCGTGGTCTTTAATCATGTGATTTCATGAGCCACGCGTTTTCAATCTTTTGAATGTTTATAACCACCAGGGGGATACATGCTTGTCTACAAAATCTATATTTTGGTTATCTTATAACAATGTGATTGTATTTATAAAGGATGTTGTGGTCTGTAATAGCCCATGTTTTACTGGTTTCTCATATATTCGGGTGAGAACATGCTTGTTTTACAACATGGCATTTACAGATTGTTATACGACATTGAGTTTACAATACTTAATTTGCATAGTTCGCTATGGGATGCATTATTTACTTCATTTTTGGTCACAAAATTCCATACGTTTACATTTGAAATAATTTCGGATTATCTTAGGCTAATTGAACTGATAGCAATAAAACTACCTGGCCCGGGTGTTCTTGAGGGACAACCGGTAACGGGATACATATTTTACATTACGCCCGGAAAACTACCAGCTGTTCTTGGAGGGACACCGGTAACGGGAGTATAATACATCATTACATTACTGCCCACGGGTCCTTGGAGGGGACACCGTTCACAAGGAGTACATATAATACGCATTAATTGTATCCCTTCCACAACTTAGGGTACATACAAGTCTACGTCACAGCTCATTGACTGTAAATCCATTTAGGGTGAGCGCGAATGTTTATGGAAATACACATCTATTCGGTGTGAACCCCTGTTCGGGTGATTAGCGGCTCACTGGGAAACGAAACAGTTTATAGATCTATACGGGATTGACAATCCCGTCTGGTGATAGCTACACCCAAGGTAAAAACGAACGTTATAACTGTCCGGATCATTGTTGGGATTACAAGGCCCCCCCCGAACATACATACATGGAAAACATTTTGGAGACATTACATCTGTCATGCATATTTATAACACTTTGGATAAAATTTTTTTGACCTATCCTTAAAAATAAGTAAATCATTTGACATAGAAATGGGAAAGAAATATATATATATATATTTATTTTTGGGAAACACATTTTTGCTTTGTTTTCATATGAAAATCGACGCAATTTGGTATTTAGTTTGATAAGACATTTTATATAATATTATATATTTTTGGAATAAATTGTTCATAAAAAGATATTAAGGTGGTTGAGATTTAAGGATCGTAGCAAGTACAAGAAGTAGTGAATTAAGGATTAATGTAATCGAATGAGGAAAACGGACGATATATTCGATAACTGGAATTGTCCACACTAGGAGTCAGATTGTTTCTCTCTAAAACAGTGAGGCGTCTATTCAACGTGCTCGACCACGACCTATAGTAGTGTCGCGTAATCAGAGAAGTAATAAAGTATGATCGAACGATACATACCTCGTATCCTTAGATATATATCTTATATATCCTTGATAAAAATAATATAAGTATGCATGCGATGAGAAATCCACTTGCGCATTCCGTTTAATATCACTTAACGTGTTGTAAAAGCAACCATTTTTACGTACATAGATTACGTTACATCATTGAAGACTTTCTATCCTTGTCAAGTTTCTAACTTTAGAAAGTTGTTGTTTTTGGAAAGTTACCATTTTGAGAAAGTTATTATTTTTAGTAGGTCCGGTTATCGGATTATCATAATCGATATAATTATTAGATTTAAAATCTCGACACTTGTGTCACATTTTATTAACATCCATTTCTTATATACCATAAACGTATATAGTAAGAATAATGAGAGTTTATTATTTTTATAATTATCCAACAAGATTCAAATTAGCTCAATTGACTTTTAAAATCAACGTTTGACTTTTTAATAAGCCTATATGTATGTTTTTCTCAAAACTGACACGTTATATCCCATTTTCGTGACTCGGACTCAAAAGAGATTTTATGTAAAACATTATTTCAAACAACTTTTTAGTTTTAATCGAGATTTGAATCTCGACAGAAAATGATCAAAATGCTCTTACAAAATTCTGCTGAAACTTATTTTATTTTTAAAGAAATGTAAAATTTTGACTTTCATTTTTGACCCGTTATCAAACGATTTTAAAATTAACAAGTCTTGCGACAAGGTAAAACGACATTCTGAACAACTTTCGTGTTTTGCCAGAAGGCTAAAACTGACTCGAAATCGCTCGAATCGCTCTTTAAAAATCCTGTCAGCTTTAAATAAATTAATTCAAGTGTTGAAGTTTTTTTTTTTTACTTGATCGTATTTTAAAATTAAAAATTAGTTCTTATAAATGTCTCTTTGTTCCGTAGCTCTTTGGTTCCTTAACCGCGGCTCAAATCACAACCAAAAATCTAACTAAGCCTCCAATCTATATAATATCGTAATGTGTATACAGTATACATATATATTACACATATACAAAATTAATCATGTCATATCATAATGGCGACACCATTACATTATGTCAATAGTACAACTCGAATGTACGCGTGTAGCGATGATCGAAAGGCATATATATATATATATATATATATATATATATATATAGCGGTTCGTCGTAGAACAGATATCGTATATATATGTATATATATAATATATAATTACTATTTATACCACACGCTTGGTATAAAGTATACAATCAAGGCCTAGCACAAAGCACACAAGGGATCGGGAAGGATTGCACGCGCGGATATCGGACATCGGCGAACACCCCTAAATTTACAACGCAATAGAATATAATATTGGGGTGCTAGATCATAATACAAGCTCACGAGTCACGGTAAACGACATTCAATTTTTATTAAAAAAGATCAGAGTTACAAGGTCCCAATAACTTTACGAAAACTCGTTTCTAAATAAACCACAACATGATTAAGTTTCTTTAAAAGAAGACATTTTATCGTATGTACAAAGTTCACCAAGTTCACGTCCTTCGATATCCGCATTCCATCCCATCCAAGCTAGCAAGAATATACCTGAGATAAACATGCTACAACATCAACAAAAACGTTGAGTGGATCCATAGAGTTTATAAACAATCATTTTGAACACAAGCATAGCAAAACATTTAGTTCATAGAACAATCACAACGATGCTAGAGCCACGAACCGAACCTTAACCATGTGCCCAACCTGGAGTGATAGTGCTACACACTCCCAATACTAAATACAATATGTCCCCGTATGCCCTCGCAAGGAACACACTAGACAGGTCGTTAGGCCAAAATAGATCTATTATTATAGCATCAGAGTTTACCGGTTAGCGGTGATTGACGGTTCATGAAGGAAGGACCACAACATAACACTCATAGCAATGTTCACATAATAAAATCACATGTGTTTGATTTTCTAAAACAAGCGTGTATCTCCCTCCCGGGTTTTTAAAACATAAAAAGAGTTAAATACGAGGCTATGAACTCACCTTGATATTGCAGAACAATTGACAGAATGCAAATATTAGGCAAACACAATAGAAACTGAAATGGCTCGATCAAGGAGTTGCAGTTTATCTTAACGGTTACAACCCACCAATTTAGGATGTTGTATTTGGGTTCTCCGATGGATAGTTACATCGACACGACACGTTGTTAAAAGACTCAAATTTCAAATTATAACACTTCGGTGGTTGACAAAATAAAACAAACCAAAGGATAAAACAAAGTATGTAATGTATCCCATATATATTACATATGAAGACGGATGAACAGAAAAAAAAAAAAGACGAGTACAATTCATGTCAGAATTTATATAATTAAAGGCAAACATTCGAAAGCGCATTATCTAAAGTACATAATTATTTATAGGTATTATATATAATAAATGTGAGATATTTATTTAAAACAATATTATCCGACACGCGTTTAGAAAATTTCTAAATAACTCATTAAAGATTTATTTAATAAACGTAAACATACGTTTTATGGTTACAATTTAGACAAATAATGTCTTTAAAACTTTTTACAAGAGTTTTTATTAATCTTTTAGTCACAACTTATAAAATAATATGTTATGAGTTAATGTTTCATTTTCTTGATGGTTTTAGTTAAAATAGTTATAACGTTTGTAAAAATATAGTTTTCGATTATTCGCCGGGTTATTGTGTATTTATAATTTGGTAAATATATAAAGATTATATAACTTTATCCTTTTTATCGGATTTTTAAAATAGTAGAAATTTAAGAGAAATATTACTAAGTATATAGATTTTTAAAATTTTCGGCATGACCTTGCCGTTTATACAACGTTTCCATGTATCTAAAATACAATATTTCCCAGTTTTTATCAATCAATATCACAATATTTTTCGTGTCCCATAATTAATAATTTGTCAAGTTTACATAAGTATTAAATATAAGTAATACCAAACGCACCCTTATTTAGGGGCTGCTGTCCCAAACACCCCTAATAGACCATAAACTCAGAAACAAACACCCCTATATGGGCTGTTATCCACAAATCCAAACGCCCCTAATGGCAGTTTACATGCAAATCCAAACACTCATTTAGACCGCGTTTTTACATCGGAAAATCAATTAATAACCGGAAATGATTTATAAAAATTAAATTAGTAAATGGGGAATCACCACCACAAGCCCGACACCACCATGGTGCGGCTGTGGTGGTCACAGTGGGTTCGGCCGCCACCACAGCGGTGGTTTTTGGCAGAGGACGGCCCCTTCTTGACATAAAATGTGACCAAAACAACCACCAAATCAAAATTTTCATATTACAATCGATGTAACTACCATGTACGAAAAACTAGGCAAGCAAAATGAGATTTTTGGAGGTTGTGTAGGTGTTCTCCGCGGCTGTGGTGACCAATCCGCCACCCACAGAACGCCACGTCGGCGGCAGTGGCTGGAAAAGGTGGCGTGGTGGTCTAAAGGAGGTGATGACAAGGTAATCTTGGTGTCGTGAAGGTGACGAGGTGGTCGTAGTAATGGTGAAGGTGGCGTCGGCGTGGTAGTGATTCGAGGATGGTGATGATGGCGATGGTGGGTCGGCTGTTGGTCGCCGACGATGGCAATCTGTGGTGGCGAGGTGATGAGTAGGCGGGGGTGATGATAAAAATGGTGAGGATGGATGAAGGTGGCGGTGATGTGATGGGGGCGGCTGACGTGGCAGCAGTGGTGGCGGAGTGATGGTAATGACGGCGGTTGGCCGGAATCCGGCCGGAGGTAGGGTGGCGACGGCTGAATTTTTTTAAGAGAGGTGTGTGTGTTTTAGGTTAAGTATAAATGATAAAAACCCTACTTGAACTTATGCTAAAAATTATAAAACTAAGTGACATGTTTCAATTAGTCTAGGGTAGGTTTTGAAAATATTACCACAGGGACTGAAGTTGTAATTTTTGGGAAACTTTTGTAAAATATTGGTTCGGGGCTCGTTTGAGCTAGTAAACGGTCGATTCAAGACGCGAGAGTTGCGCCATTGCGTTCCAAATAATTTTTCCATCAAAAATGAGTATTCACTCGACCATATTTCATAAATATTTTGTAACGTTCATTTTAAAGTTGTTTATTCTTTATTGAGTAATACTTTCAATCTTCACCAGCAGTATTACTTACTCTACAGTGTGAAAATTTGTATTGGTTAATATTTTAAATATTTAAATACTTAAAGTACTAACATATACTAGCAGTAGTAACTAGCAGTACTAATATACACTAGTAGTACTAAATTACACTAGAAGTAGTAACTAAGTTACACTAGCAGTACTAACTACTTAGCATATTTTTCCTTAAGATTACTAACAGCACTAATTTATGCTTAGTAGAAATAACACAAACCTTAGCAACAGTAACTCTAAGATCATCAAGAAGTCTTTTAATCCCAACAACGAGTTTTATAAATTTAAAACTTGACAATTAATTATTTAAAACAATTTTACGCATCACTAACCATGTAGGTTTTTATAAAATTACAATCATATTTTTATATAGTTTGAGGGTATATTGGTATTTTGTTAGATTTTGTATCCTTTCTTTGTTACTTAAAAATACAAACTCAAGAACACAAATTACAATAACTACTTTCTTCACAATGCCATTCCTTAATTTGCCCTTCTCGTCCCATCTCCTTCCATTCTTTAAAATTTTGACTCGAGAACAAAGTGTAAGAGTACATTACATGCATTAAAACACTTAAGAGGGATCAACCATATTATAGGTAAGGTAGTATGAAGACTGTTATCGATAGTATCCTTTCTACACACACGCGTTTCCCTAGACGTCTATGCTAATGTAATATTTTATAGCTAGTTTTCTAGAACCTAACGTGCGATCATAAGAAGCAATATTAAAAGGATTTTCAAACTAAGTTTTATGCAATCATAAGTAAATACTGATGGATCTAGCCTAGCATGTTAAAGAGAAGTGAAGAACAAGAATCAATCAAACAACACATAGACATATTGAAAGATTAAAGGATAAATGACTTCACTTGATTAAAACATGTATTCAAGGCTGATACAAGAGGGTTTTAAGCCCTAAGAATGACCTAAAAGCTGCTACACTCAAACTATAATGTTTAGGGTTCTTCTCCTAAAAGTTGCACACTTAAACCTAAAAACGTAGTGTAATGTATTATATATATATATATATATATATATATATATATATATATATAAGAATTGAATCACGACGGCGTCGCCAAAATCCTGACGCTGTCGCTTTGTCGAATCTTCTTGAGGTTTCTTTGAGGCGGTTACGTTCTAACACCGTCACATAAATCCTGACGCCGTCGCTTGTAAGTTTCGACGGCGTTGCTAGGAATTACGATGCCGTCTCCAAGCATTATACGCGCATTCTTAAAACCACTTCGTGTAAAGTTGTAATCTTGTCCCGTTTCTTCCCAAATTGAGTCCAAGTCACGTGTATTTCCTCCAAGAGCTTCCTAAATGCTAAAAACACGAAAAGGAACAATTAAGCACATATTCTGGGCATATTTGCATGATTCAGGGGGGTAAATGACCCTAAAAGTGTATAAAATGACACCTTATCAAGGGGGAATATTCGGTTCTTAAGAACCATTTCAAACATGCAGAGTAAATAATTTTAGATTAATTCACATTTTATATTTCCGTTGATTTTGAGTCATATCTTTGTACTAATCGTTTTCGTGGTTTATGCAGTCAATTTTTATAGGAAATAATCAATAGGATATTTGTGCAGATATTTTTCTAAGAAAACGAAGCAAGAATTTTTACAGTCCCTGGAGACGACATCAGGATTTATCTTGACGGCGTCACCATCTGTAGTAACAAATTTTTTGTGTTTTTTAAATTTTTGAAAATTTATTTTTGTTTAATTTCCAGAATTTGTAATTTTCCTAACTCTTGCAAAAATTCACGATTACATTAGTACATACATTTTATCTTTATTGCTTTCTTAGGATTTTAATTCAAAATAAATTGGGTTGTATATCATTCACCCATGAATTTTACGCTTGGCATAGTTGCTTTTTGTCTTTGATTTTCAGGTTATATTTGATAAGGAGAGCCCGAAAGTTCTTAAGTGTTTCGCTTGGACAATTCTTGGATAACGATTTAGCCGGGGTCATTATGTTTCTTCTCCATTATTGAGCAAAACCAGGGGAGTATTATTTTTTCTCACTTTTCTTATTTTCCTTTTATTCGTTTTTCGGATACTCATAAAACATTAGGGACAATGTTCAAAATAAGTATAGGGGAAATAAAGGCCTTAGAAAATATTCCTTCAATTGCATTTGCTTTGTCCTTAAGAAGATGAGTAATATACTAAAACATAGTGTAAACGATAAATTTGACCCAAATTTAAAATTTTGTATGGCATAAACCGATGAAAACTTAGTATTAATAGCGTCTCATGGATATGAGTTATATGACTAGCACAAAAAACCCCACCACTCAAAAATCTCACCCAAAAAGGTGAGGTTCGCCCCTTGATCTTTAGGAATTAAAGCATCCATCTTTGATGCTTTTAGATGATTTTAATCTTTCGCTTGCTCGAGTTAAGGAATTGAACAATCATATGTTTCTCGTTCATGGATTTGATTAAGCATGTGTGGTTTTGTCGCTTTTTCTGGAGCATTGGTATCGGTTAAAATTATGAGAGTGTACCGGCATTATTATAAATTCTAGAACTTGCTTTAGCGATTCATCCCGATACTGCTAGTGAGATCGCATTCGTGTGATTAGGATTTGCTATGTGATAAGAGGCATTAGGATAAACCTAGTGTTTTTAGCCTATATTGTTATAGTTTTTGATGGCTCCTCCTCGATCATGAACTACCCCCTACATGCCCTTGCTACGAACTCATTTTTAGTGCGAGATACCCCTAGTACACCTATCTGAGCCTATCCTTTTTGCGGTTCTCATAATTTTTCAGTGGATTCTGGATTATTAATGAAGGGCATTGTTTACACCCTATTAAAATGTTACACCCAAACCGCCTTAGCCTTCCTTGTATGTACTCATTTTTAGAACATTATTGTTATCACATTTGTTAAACCCTAGTTAATTGTTTGCTTGAGTACGTGGTTGCTAATTCGAGTCAGTATTAGTGTATACAGTTTTGGGACGATTAAGATTCATGGTAGTTTTTATTATATGAAGAAATGGGGAAGAAAATTTAAGTCATTACACCCGTGTTTGTCTAATATTACCCATGTTATGTTGATCCTTCTAAATTCGGGTCATTAGTCAGTTTATGTTTTTTTGTATTAAAAACTCAAGTGTAGGGGTGCATCTATAAACCCCAAGTCATGTATTATTTATGTTTAAGCAAATGTAACCTTTGCCCTTTTTTTGTTTTGAATATTTCATTTTTAGTCCTTTACTATTTGATGTTTACACTTTAGTTAGAAATTGTACCGTGTGACGGTGGTGGGTATTAATGAAAAATTATGGTAATTTATGGTTTCATAGTGAATAATAGTCCTTTTAGAGGTTATTATTATGTTAGTTAAGTTCCGGATGGTTGATCCGTGAATTTCTGAGAAATGCCAAAAACGAGTCCCGAGACGTCCGTTAATGTCCAAATGAGTTTTTTTGGGGAATCAAGAGTGGAAATATGTCAATAAATACTACTAAGTTATTGGAAAGTATTTTTAAGTTGAACAAAAAATGCTAATTAACTTGGGGAAATTTTAACGATCGAGTTTTATGATTTTCTAAGTGATCCTGACACAAAAACGACACCCCGAGCCCCTAGGATACCCATGGCCGGCTATAGAACAAGAGAGGGAACAAGGAGGCAATTTTTTAGCTAGGATGTCCCAAGGTTGTACATTTATAATGCTTATCACTAAACATTTTCCACTCATTCCATTTCATTTCAAAAAAAATCAAACACACACACACCTTCTTGTGTATGTGTGTGTGTGCGTCAAAAATCAAGCAACAACCAAATACCAAAAAATTTCCAACTTTGATCAAGAACGTGATATTCCGGGTTGATACGAGTATTTGGGTATTTATTTAAACAACGTTCAGGTTGTTCGGTTCGTGTCAAAATCTATATTTTGAAGACTTTTCATGTAAGTTTATAAATTTAAATTTCATTTGTCCTTTTAGGTTTATATTGATGCATAGATGCTAGTTGTACAAGTTGATCGTCGTAAAAATCATTTTTTTTTAAAAGAAACGGATAAAAAGTTGTGTTCAGTTGCGTCGAATTTAAAAAGAAACAAAAGGGTTTTGTAGTTTTGATGTTGTGGGCGTGATGGTTGAAAAACATATATTGCTAGATAGCTTATTTTGGATAATAGCTTGTATAACTTATTTTTGGGCTTATTTCGTGGCTTATTATGAGCTTATAGCTCACGACTTATTTTGAAAACACAAGGAAAGTGTTTTTTATTATTTACTTTGATTGGCGTATATTTGTGGACTACTATTTTAGCTTACGACGTTAACCAGATATACATAACGTAGCTTATTAACGTATTTTTAGCTTATGGACTACTTTTTGGAGCTTTTGAGCTCACGGCCCTTTAAGCACAAATAAGCTGTTGCTTATTTGTTGGCTTAATGTGATCCAGGTTATTTTCTTACTATCAAACTAGCTTATATATACTAGTGGGCCTTAGTTTTGGGCTTAAAACATGTTTTGGACTTATAAAAACCTCAATAGACCCTTATTGGGCCTTAAAGCCCAATAAGCTTTATTTAGTCATTTTATAGTTTGTCAGACTTTTGAAAGTTGAAATAAGTTTACAAAATGATATTGAACGTTTTCTTGAGAAAAACACATTGATAAGTGTCGCGGATTGTAATTTTGGCAATTTGTGTCAAAAAGTGTCGAAAATATGAAAAGTATTTGAAATAAAGGGTTGAAACCTTGGAAAACGTTATATAAACGTACGGGTCATGTCGAAATTTGGTAAAAAGTTTATACTTAGAAATTTCACTTAAGAACATGATTTTTGATTTTAAATAATAAAATATTATTTTATTATTTTAATAAATTCACTAAAAGATGAAAAATATATTTTTTCTCGAAACTTCTCTAATATGCTTTTTATGAGTAAACGATTCATTTTCAACCATATTATGGTTATTTTTACGGTAACTAAGGTTATCAAATGGACTTATCGGGATGTATTTATAATTATTTATTATAAATATTTACTTATATTACTTATCTATTTTTTTAAATAATATAAGCATGTATCATTGAGATATCAGATTGATAAGATATTTTAGGATGAGACGTCAACCATCACACCACTTAATTGTTACGGGTAATTGTACAATGCATCTAACCTCTATGCATAAAACGTGAAGACTGTATTGGAAATGAATGATTAAAATGGGACATTAACTATACTAGGTCGTGTGCGGATGTCATTGCATTTGCTTGTGTGATTGAGATTTGGTTGCTTAAGACTTGCTTGAGGTGAGTTCTCTTAGCCTATTTTTCTACTGTTTTGGGGGAAAATAATACTCAAATATGTTTTGAACTATTTTCTTTTGAACTGTGCGAAACGTGGTTTTATTTTTGGGACAATTATGTGCTTATGATTGCTATGTGAATATATGTGACGTGATTTTACTTGCATGTACTGTGTTTGGCATGTCAAGGGTTGTGATTTGACTTGCATGCATTGCGATGCTTGGCAAGGGTGTTTGGCAAGGATTTTCCATGTCTAGTGTGGTCTTGCCTTAATATAGTGCTCCAGCTGGTAGGCCCTTTAGGTGCGTAAGTGACATATCAGAGTTGCGACTCCAAGAGCATTGGTATATGCTATTTTCATGACTAGCGGGGATGATAGGGAATGGTGATCGACTAGTGAGAATGCTAGGTCGTGTTACATGACTAGCGGGGATGTTAATCATGGGTGATTTGCATATATTCACTGTCGTATTGCACTATTGTCCACTGTTTTGAAATATTGGCACAGCTTTTGGTTTAAGGTCAAACCTACGAGCTCACCAACATTATTGTTGATGTTTTTAAGTATCATTTTAAGGTGAAGTGAAAGATGAATAGGTTGGTGAGATGTGATAGCAGGCTTGGAAGTATCCCGTGTGGATTTTTCATGTGAAGCATTGCTTGTTTATTTGTTTGGTTCTTAGAATTTGGAAGTTTTGGTTTAAGTTTGTATTTGGACCCCTGTGTGGGCATTTAGAATTGTAAGAGATTATGGATTTGGTTATGATTTCGGACATCACTCGAGGTTCATTCAAGGTTAATGGTCTTCGTAACACTTGAAGTTTATGCATTGTAGTTTTTCTCTATATTGTATCTTGTGTTTTGATTGATTATTATGTTGCACTCCCGAGTTTTCGCCATTGTCGAGGTGTGACAAAGATAATATAAGATTTTGCCCATTGAAGGTATATTTGCCTAATACCTTAATTCTCAATACAATGCGTCCGTTTAACATGTATACAAGTGAGCGTTACTCACCCGGACGGGGTATATTGAACCCAATAAATCTATTTATAGTACTAGCGTTTACCAAGAATGTAATTAACGGTTCATGAAATTAGGGACTTTTCAGGCAAATGGTACTCAATGTTAATAATTCACGTATTCGGATCAAGCATACCCATCAATCACTTGTGTTTAATTTTGCAAAACTAGCATGTAATCTCCCCCGTGAAGTTAGAAAAACATTAAATAAGTAAAAGGGACTACGAACGCACCTTGAGCAAACGATGAGAAAAGAAATGATCAACAACGAAGAAATGAAGTCACAAGATGCTAACCGCGACCTAATTGAACGACGCGCTTTAGGATAAAGAAATATATTTACCGAAATAATGCATAATACATCTATAAAGATCAAATAGCATCCACACGTGTTGTGTCTTGGTTTAATTTGCAAGACGTGTCTTTACGAAGATAAAAGATCTTTAGTTAAGCTTATGACACTTAGATGGAAAATTACTATTTTTGGAAAGTTTATAATTTAGGAAACTTTAGAATTTCGGGACGTTAATACCGTCCCCTAATATTTGATAAGTCCATTAACCCTAAACACACTAAGAAAAGCTTAAACATCTACTTCTACTTTTACCTCATCAATACTTATCTCGTAACAAAACTTACTATTTTTAGCAATATTTAATGCTTTCGAAATATCAACTTTAGAAGGTCTCTAACATGCCCTTATAGTGTATAGGTGTTACAATAACTTTCGCTAGGGTCTCTACATCCCAAACGAACCTGAAAACGTCTGAAACACTCATTTTATATTGCAATCAGCTCAAACTTTATTTAAAGTGTCTTAAAAATGACTCAACTTTATGATGGTATAAGTCTTTCGTCTTTGACTTTCAAGCTTAAGGAAAACATGCTACCTCTGGTAATATTTCATTCCGGACAACTTTTGTTTTATAAGTTTAAGCCGGTTCGGACCTGAAAGGGGTCAAAACCTCGTTTTAAAATCTGATCAGATGGTATAATGAAGCTGGAAAAATGTTTAAGTTTCGGCAAATTCAA